>QOCX01001183.1:0-43315 GCA_005959815.1 Sarcophaga bullata | reverse complement strand
AAAAACCCCATAATTAACGTATAATAATAACTGAACATTTTATTAATTTGGAAATTAAGCAACTCTAGAATTTCTATTTGAAATGAAAATTTAATTTCAAAAAAAAAATGTTCGTAAATTGCTGTGGAGCAGAGCAATTTTCTAACACTTGGTTTCACAAGAACAACAACTCTAAAGCTGGATTCACTCATGGTTTCGGTTTCTCACCCATGGATTCACCCATGTTTTGTTTGTTCCGAAGCAATTTTAGTTTTTTGAGAGATTTGTTTTGAAACCATTCACCCACTTCGAACAATTGTTCTGGAAATACAAGGCTACCATATGAATATGTTTGTAAACGACGTATTAGTTTTACTATTTTTATTCAATTTTCTATCAAATTTGCTAATAAAATTGAAGTATCTGGCAGCACTGATCAATTGTTTCGGAACAAAAATTAAAATTAAACCAATTTAAGCTGAAATTATTCCGAACAAAATTTACTTTCTTCCTCCTCTCTCTCTCACTCTCTCTATCTTAAAAAGACAAACGTCAAACTCCATATAAAAAATTTGTTCCGAAACCATGGGTGAATCCTTACCAGAAGCCTAGCATTCTGAATGTAATCTGTTAGACTGCTCATGTAGACGGTGTTAAACTATTTTCGTTTAAAATTCAGGTACTCAGAGAATCTGTTTTCTAGCATACTATAGGTTTGAATGATTGCAGTTACAAGAGGCAATCAGCACTGACCCCAAAGGCTATATTTAAATAGAGGTTGGTGTGTTTACTGGCTATTAGTACCAGAAATGAGCAGACTGGGTTTTCATTCTAATGTCTTTTGCAGTACTCATCCTGATGTAGAATCGTAGAGAAAAATAGTAGGGAATTTTTGGAGTCGCCGTACTCTAGACATTCCGAACGAAATTTAAAAAAAAAGTATTTCTTCGGCAACTTACTCTCAGTAGACTTCTGGCAAAAACTCTGCGAGTAAACAAAATTGCCATGAAAAGTTTCTCAAAAATTTATCGTTTGGAGTCGTCTTTAAACTATAAGTCCTGCCACTCATGTATAAAATCAACACACACACACACATTAACAATCCTGACTGATGGTTTGAAGAAACCAATTATGTGTGTATATAGGTGTACGTAACAGCACTCTAACAATGGCCGCATGTCCCTCTATTTTTGCTCACTTAAAACTAAGATAGATCGCAATATATTTGCCTTAATCCAAGCAAGATATTCCTGCAAATCTAGACCCTCTAACTGATCATCTATTTTAACCGGCAATAACTGTGTTGCCTATACGATAAATCAAGTCTTCGTTAGCACTGCTGTTGTCAGACGCATCTGAACAAGAACTTTCATTATAGATTTGTTAAGCTGTTGCTGTCGTTAGTCTTTAAGAGTTTTATGAAAACCTAGAAATAAACTGAGTGTGACTGGAATGGTTGTACAGGCTGTTATATTAAGGCACGGCTCGTTATCCCCTATAACTATGTACCTTTTGCCTGATAGTCAAACTAGTCCACTCTTAACATAAAATATGTTCAATCTCTCTGTGACAGAAACAATTCAGTTCTGCAGATAATTCTTAACAAAGTAGCTGCCTTGAGAGTATTGTTCAATCAGTACAGCTGGAAACTGTGTATACAGTACCTCTCTTGTGATGGTTGGTACTTTCATAAAGAGGAAAACAATAAAATTATGGCATTGAAATCAGTTGAGGGTTTGTAGCTTTTTCTTAAACCTCTCCTGTCGATTTTGTGTTATTGGTTCGTTTGACAGACAGCATGATGATCAATCAGCGAGACAGCTTTACGACTGTCGTCAAGAACCTTGGTGTCAAGGTGTTGTTGTAATTACATAACAATTCAGGTGAGACCATGAATTGAATTCGATTTTAGCTGACTAACACTCATACTTAGGAAAGTCTTCAAAAAAATGTTGTCTAACTCATTATAATAATAAATACGAAGTTTAAACTTGATGATTGATGATTTTGATTGATGATTTTTTGAATGAAACACAAGTGTTTGGTTAGCTCTGTTGAAAGTCTCTGGGGACTTTACCTAAAGTTTCCCTAAAAGTACTCTTATGAGTATGAGCATAGAGTGCATAAGAGAGCAATACTAGCGTAATTCAAAGATCATTTTCCGTGTGAACTGCATTTATGTGCTCTCTTGCATTAATCTATTTTTCCAAGGGTAGCCATGATATTATTGGCCATCTTTGTCATCTTTTAGAATCGAGAAACCTATGGCTGTTAATAATATTTGGAAAGAAGCGAAATCATAAAAGTACTACTGGCACTAGTGCACGATGAAACGTTTCCAGCTGATTGAAGACATGAAATCTAATTGCTGGAATGAAATCTGGAGGCCTATGCAAATATTCTAATACCCCAAACTATATTTTTTTTTTTATTCATGCACAAAGTTCCAAGATTTTGTTTGGAAATAAAGTAGATTTTGTTTAAAAATACAGACGAAAAAATTTCAACTTCGATTAACAAATGTGTAGGCATAGCATGCGTATAATCTTGGCCTGACACTATCCTTGTGGTCCTTTGTTGCCAATAGAAACCATAGGAGCTGATACGTATATACTGTATATACAATACCATCTAAATCCATAGATATTAATTGAAGGGTGAACAATGAGCAAATAACCAGTCATATCGTTAGAAGAAAGTAAAGACGAATGGCTCATGGTCTACGGAAGCCTGAAACTGTCGTGCTTGACCAGTATCATTAAATATCTAGCCGCTTTGACGGGCCAAATATTACATGGTGCTGAAACATGATCAATTAATTATAAAAGGAGATAAAATATGCCACATGAAAACTATTTGCATTGAAAGATTAAGTTGGAATCCGCTTTGTAATTGCTTTGCATTCCAAAATGGAATACTAAAGTAACAAAGAAAACTTTGGTAAAATTTTCTTAACACAGTAGTGCGTCACTTTAATAATTTTCGTTAAAAAAAAATCAGTATTGGTCAAGTAACAGTCTCATTAAAAAATTTTATTTGAAAAATATTTATGCAAAGCTTTACTTCGGCTATTAACCCAAAAATGACGAGGTAAATTCTAGGCATTAAAAAAAAATCTTAAAAAAAAAAAATTTTTTTTCTGTTTTTTTTTGTGATTTTTATTTAATTTTCCTTTCGTTTGATTTTGTCATACATTTTTAATGATTCAATTTTTTTTTTGTCTTTTTTCTCCAAATAAAATGCCATAAAAAAGTTCGTTCGGCACGGAACAAATGCGGTGTTTATAATACAAAACTCAGATAGACAATGGGATCTAGCGGCGGTGACTATGTATTAATTTTGCTTGAAAATGTGTCGATATTGTAAGATTTTTTTTTATTTGTTGTTTTATTTAAAATTTAAGTCTTTAACGCCGCAGCATTATTTTGGTGTCTTCGTTGTTTGTTTTTTTTTTTTTTGGGATTTTTTTTTGATTTTTTTTTTTTCAAATGTGCGTCATAAAACTGAACAGAGAAAAAAAAAAGAGAAGAAAGAATCATGTCTTCTTTGACTTTTATTATTCATTATTTTCACATTTATTTTCAGACAATTTTATTGTCTTTAACCGAGGCAAAACGTATCGCTCATATACATATAAAATTGATACAGTGATGGCCATAAACAAATGGACAAATGCTACTACTAGTAGTAGTAGTAGGATGGTAGAGTAGAATGGTTGATGATCATTTAAATGATTTAAAATTTTATTTCGCTTTATTAAATTGTCGCCATTTCAGTGGAGGACTATTAATTTATTTAAAAACAAAAAAACAAAAACAAAAAGACAAAAATTGTAATGAAATTCACATTGTCTTGTGTCTTGTGTCTTCAATAATCATCTTTCTGTCTTTCTTTCTTTCTTATGTTCGGTATTTTCTTAATAAATTATTTATTATTATAGATAAAGTTTTTAATTAAACAAAGATTTGTATTTAGATTTGTATGAATAACAAATTATTTATAATTTATTTAAAAAAAAAAAAAAAAAAATTAAAAAAAATTGAAAACGAAATTAGAAAAACTGGTGTAACTGGTGATGCTACTGTTGCTGCCTGCTGCTGTGTTGTGTTTGGCTTTATAATTTCATGTCATGCCACGAACATATGGGTTTAACAGAATTTCCAAAAAATATTAAATGTTGGGATAATGCGTTTTTCTAGTACCAGTTTGGTTTTAAATTCGTTTCAAATTTTTTTTTTTTTTTTTTTTTTTCGAGAAAAGTGGAAATTTGATGATGCCTTAGACAAATTTCAAAGAACACACCCTATTTGGCTTTGGCTTTAATTTTTTTTTTTTTTTTTTTTTTGTTGATTATGATTATTCTCTTTTTGTTTGTTTTGAAAAAATCCATTGTTTAAGTGTGGAAATATGATAATAAGCGTATATTTCATATTTGTTTCGGTGGTCGTCGTTGTCGTTGTCGTCTCTTTTTCCTTTCCTATTTAAAACCAAGCAGGGGATGAAGATGAATTGCTTCATGTCTGTTTTGACGTAATCGTATTCTCTTCTTCCCAAAAAAAAAAAAAAAAAAAAAAAACTCTACACTTTCATGGCATTGCCATTGCCAGTGCCATGCCATGCCATTGCCATGCCATGCAATGCTATGTTATGTTCTGCTATCTTGCCTTAACGCTTTCAAATACACATACATTCTTACACCTAACAACAGACATTGAGAATGGCTGGCTGGCTGCTGTTATTTTAAGGGTTGTTTTTTTTTTTCTCCCCGTAAAGGTTTCTAAAAAGGCATCCCAGCTGTATCCCATTGAAAATATGTTTTCAGTTGAGTTTTCGTTTCGTTTAATTTTTATCTCTTTTTTCTTGTGTTCTTTCGCTTGGGTTTTCCTAAACAGCCATCCATCTATAAGCTGGTAGGATTAAAATTCAAGAAATGAGCAAATTGAAATTATTTTTACGTTCTTTCTTTCGCTCTCTCTCTCTCTCTCTCTCTCTTTTTGACAGCGTTTGTTATTGTGGCATTAGAAAAAACTGGCAAATGTAATTTAAGGTCTTAAAACTTAATAAACACCAAATGAGACCAATTACATGCCCTTACTTAATAAGCCCTAGAGTTATGAAATTTGAAACGCCTGGATTTTTTATTTTCCTTTAAAAATAAAATAAAAATTTAATTCCTAGCTTTTCCACAATATTGTTCGTAGAAAAGTGGAAAAATTGTTAAGAAATCTGTTTTAAAAATCAGAATTATACGACCATAGGGCTGAGGAAAGTTGCCGTAGTCTAGTAGGTATTAGATGAAAGGCTGCGGTTCGAATTCCCGAAAATGAAAAAATACTTTTTCGGCGACTTCCTCTCTCAGCAGATTTCTGGCAAAAAAAAATCGGAGAGTAAATAGAAAATTGTCATGAAAAGTTTCTCAAAAATCTGTTGTTCGGAGTCGACTTTAAAATGTAGGCCCCGCCACTCATGTATAAAATTAATACACACAACATTAGTGGTGTAGAAGCTAGGTTGTGATCCTGACTGAAGGGTGGTTATGGCCAATTATGTATGTAGGGCTGAGAACACTTAATATTTCAAATATTTTTCATCACTTTTACTCGAACTTTTTTATTTTTCTTACTCCAAAAATTGCTTTTAGCCTGTAACAAGCCTATTTAAGAACTCAAGACTTCAAAAAATCAAAGTCTAGTCCAAAGAGAAATATTTCTCGTTACAAATTTATAAGCAAATTGATATTGAAATTCAAGAAGATCGATAAGTTATTCCACAATGTATGTAATCGACAACATATCATGTCAGTGAAGATAATGTGGTGACATATGTGTGTGGTGCCACTGTCCGTGAATATCTGCAAGCAGTTAGAATACACGACTATTGTGCTGGCTTCCCAATGGAATTCTACGTAAGAAAAATGATATTGGTATTGTACGATTGCTTTCAAAGCAATAGAGAGAGATCTTTATTGGTACCTTATCAGTCCTTAAGAAGACATTTACAATCCCTAGTAAACATATAAACCGTGAAGATGCCGGTAATGCAAGCATTAACCTGGACCAGTTAGAGGTGAACTTTGTAATGCTGATGAGATCAACTATGTAGGCATCTGTAGGAAACAAACCAAGGCATCAATATTCATGTGGAGAGCAATATATTATCAAGCATCTTTGCTTTCTATCAGCAGTTCAATAGGTACAATCTAGCTGGCTTGCAGCGATTATAGTTTCGTCCGAGTAGTGTTCGGGATTGCCAACTGGCAAGCCTAATTATCACAATATTTACATGAAAAGCCCGAATGATTTAAAAATCTAAAAGTGCAATACCAACGTGGTAAAATATTTGTGTGGAGAATAATCATGGAAAGTACTCAAGACGAGCTTTGTGTTCTTTCATGGCTTTACTCGGCTATCATCGTTCGCTGGAGGGGCAAGCTAGATATATATTAAGACTAATTTGAACATAAAGTTACCGGTAAACAGCTCTTGCCAAACTATTCCACAGATAGAGTCAACTGGAGTGAATAGCATCACCAGTTTTTACACGCTTAACTTGATGAGCATACGTCCATCGGGTAATTATACCTCTCTCCCTTAATAGCGCAGAAGAAACTACACGCCATATTCTATATGCCTGTTCGACTCTATGGTAACTTCATAAACTACTTAATAAATTCTAAGCATTTCAAACGTGACCCTACAACTTATCTAAGCAGTACTATTTGGTTTTAAGCCACTTTCGGTTATCCAAGACGCTTTTGAGCAAACCTTATAACGGCAGGATAGCAATTAACCGAAATTCTTTGTAAATATCATTGAATATTGCTATTTTCCATATCATTACCAAATTTTAACACAATCCGTATCAATGAACAGCGCAAGTAATGTGAAATAAAATTTTGAAAAAAAAAAAAACTTACCAGGGTCTGATGTGTCTAGGACAGGTGGTTGTTGAGATAAAGGACCAGGTGTACTACCAGCGCCCGGCGATCTAGCATCATCGTTCATTGCTCCTCCATATGATAATGATGAACTAGGAGGCCGCTGTAATATAAAAACAAAAACAAAAAATATAAAATTTTTGATACAATTTAAAATAATGAGGGGGGCGGGGATGTGTTAAATGCTTAAAATTAGATTTGATTCTTAAAAATATTTTTTTAAAAATTACCAGCTTTAGTTTCTCTATATTACTAAATGACTACAACTCTTTAATTTAATTGAGCAAGCCAGACGTTTTTGCTGAAAATTCCATTTTTTTCTCAGTCCAAAAACCCGCTTCCTTCGTGGAAAAATTCACGCCCGAAATTCTTACTTCTCACTTGAGTTACTGTTTTGCACGCTCTTGGCTCTGTGGTTGTTACAGAACCGTTCAGCTGGCATATGATATATTTCCCGATTGATAGTCTTATAAGGCTGGTGTATTTGCCATAATGACGATGTAACAGGGAATTAATGGTAAATCAAGGTGGGGAGTAGAAATTCTGAAAAAAACTGGTCCTTCAGACCGAATGCAGCTTCTGACTACTTTTTATAAGCATCACCCTTTGGATTACAGATGACATGAATTGCTCTTGAGGTGCTTTAAAATCGTATTAATTCGCACGATCAGTACTTCATACAGGCATACACATAATTGGTCATTATAACCATTTAGTCAGGGTTACAACTTACCTTCTCACACTACCAATATCGTTTGTGCTCCTTTTACCTAAGAGTGATGGTGCCCATATCGATTTCGAACTACAATTTTATTTTACTTTCAGAGTTTTTCCCAGAAGACTGCTGAGTGAAAGTGGACGAAGAAATATTTTTTTCTTATTCGTTTTGTTGGAAATATCTGTGCTACTGACAGTACTACCCACTAGACTACGGCGCCTAATCCTTCTGTTTATACTTGAAAAATATATGGATTCCAGTGTATATCGCATTTGGTTTCTCAGGTCCCCTCAGCATCACCCAATCGATTGCAGATAACATGACTTGGACTTAATGTGCATTAAAATCGTATAGGAGATCGTTTTGCGTATCAGATGTGAATGAAATGGTCGTTCATAGTAAATTTTTTTTTTACAATCTTCGACCAGCCAGTAGATCCAGCAATGAATCACTTTTTCGCTACTCATAAGTACTCAGGAAATTTTGAATAGGAGTGAGTCAACAGTATTGAAACTTAACAACTCTGATTTATTCGTGCTCACTACAACGTTGATTTATAAGTACAGGTTGCAATGAGTATCAAACTCATAACATCAAACTCATAACATTCGAAATATGTTTGATTCATACGCCTACTCATTCAGATTCAAAAAAATTTAGAAAAATACTTATAAAGTACTCATAAATGATTCGAGTGCTTCAAAGCATTCATCAAAATTTACAGTCTTAGTTAATGTTGCATTTACAGTAAAAGAAAAAAGACACACAAGCAAAAAACACAGAGCAGCAAATAGAGCAAACACACAGCCTTCTAGTGAGTATTGTGGTGTTCGCAAGCGATTCATACTTATTTTGTGATTCTTTTATGTGTTGAAATAAGTATGAATGCGTATAAATATTTGAAATTATGAGTATGATTCGAATCTATTCATCTTTTTGAATACTCATTGCTGATATCTGGTACTAACCATTGGTCAAAATTATTACAACAGTCGACACTGAATTGTGGCAATATGTTTGACGTTGTGATGTCTGCAAATTAGGTTTGAAATAATTTTTAATTTCTTACAACCGCTTGATCTATGATTAAGGCAACAATAATTTAAGAATAAAAGCTGTCATCTGTCAAAGTGTATTGAAAATTGAAAATAGAAGAGCAAAGATCATGAAGAGAACTGCTGAGGTATAGAGTTGGTAATGCAAGAGATTCGGAGAAATCTTGGAATTTAAACTTTCTTTGTGCTTATGCCGCTTTGAACAACAAATTAATTTGAAATAATTACTAAGAAATTAATTTTTAATTTTTCTTAATTTGAGGAGCTATTTTGCAATATTTTTTCTTTGAAATTAAATTTCAAAGAATCAGAAATGATTAGTCAGATTTGCATAAGCAACCAAATGAACAAATTTATATTGCCATTTACTTTAACGTTAATTATTATAAATTATAAGCAAAATTAAGCAGATTTTTTTTTAATTTATTGTAGTGAATTAATATGGAAATTTCATAATTTCATGGACTGTGTGTGTGTTCCGTTTTAATTTAATTATTTATTAATTTCAAAATCAAAATCAAAAAAAAAATTAATAATAATTAATATTAATTTTTATGATTATTATTATGTATTAATAAATTAAATTTATGGCTTTTGTACATTTTTATTAATATTTCTAATTTCAAACTTCATAAATTTTGCCTCCCTCGAAATAAATTAAAAAAAAAAACAAAAAAAAAAGAAGAAAAAAAATCAAATCAAAATTTATTAACAAATTTCAATTTAAAGGCCATAAAAAATAAAAACAAAAACAAATACAGCAAAAAAAATTATTATTTTATTGCCGTAGTTTTTTTAAGTAATTTGTTAACGTTTTGCGTTACTTTTTTTTGAGATTTTTTTTTTTTTTTTTTTGTGGACTATAAACGTATTATACATTTGAAGCACTCTTGAAAGATGGCAATGACGAAATGCCGGTTGTTGGTCGGTCTGGTTGTGTAAAGTTAAGGGTTTTATGGTAAAAAAAAAACTTCAAAAAGCGTATGCAAATGAAAGCACGTTTTGTTTAGAGGTGTAATTAATATAATTAAAAATACATTATACATAAAAATATATACAAAAATACAATAACAACACTAAATACAAAAAAAACCAAAAAAAAATCTAAAAAAAATTTAAAAAAAAAATTTTTTTTTTTTCAAAAAAATTTTTTTTAAAGAAATGTTTGGAGTTTGAAAAGAAAAATTAAAAAAAAAACAGTTGAACAACACGTTAAAATGTTAGCTTGGCTTTATGAATTTCAATTAATTGATTTTTTTCTTTCTTTCTTAGTGTTCTTTTATGCAAAATGCCGCTTAAATGTCAAAATGTCATTTCCAAGTGTTTTTTTTTCTTCTTCTTCTTCTTCTTTAAATAATCATAGTTTTTCTTATTATAGAATTACGTGTAGCATAGCATAGCACTAGCATAGCCTAGCATAGCATAGAAAACTATGTAAAGAAAAGGAAAAAAGCCTTTCTGTATGGCTTAAAGTCTAGACTTTTTGTCTATAAATGGCATATTTATTAGGAAAGAAATTAATGCAGAAAATTAATAAAGCAAATAAGCAACAACAGCACACACACACACACACACACACACACCGAGCACTAAAAGAAAATGAAAAAAAAGTACGCAACGTTTTCTAAACTTTAAGAAAACGCACTCGCATACTAATTTAAGGCCATCATGGTTAACAATTATGAATTATTAAAGAAGTCTGTTTCATTAAAACAAGTAGCAGCAACAATTTCCACCCCCCCCTTCCTCTCCATTCTTGATGTAAAGGCCTATGTATAAGTATATGGTAGGTATCATTGCTGCAAACCCCCTGCAGTTTAGTAAAGAACCTTCTTTTCTTTTTTTTTTGTTTTTTTGAAATCGTTTCTTATGTTTTAAAATAATTTACACCGCCACCGCCATTGCCACAGCCACTGTTACTGGCATTGCCATTGTACATCCATCTTATAAGCCGCCTCTACCATCATGCCTCCAGTACTATACCTAGTTCAGTCTTAGTCTCTCTTTCTCTCTCTCTCTTTCTCTCGCTGGCTCTGTCTGTCTAAGAAATTGTGTTTTAAATTGTGATTATTTTTATACTTGAAATGGCTTAAAACACTCGTGTTTTACACAAGACGCGTTATACGTTTGCTTTGCTTTGGTTCGGTTTTTTTTTTTTCTCATCATCGTCTTCCCTTCCTTTTGATTTCATTAATTTCGTAAAGTATTCATATGAGCAGTTGCGTTGTTCAAGTGCGTGCTGTGAATTTTATTAAAAAAAAAAACAAGAAAAAAACTCTTCTGTAGACTTAAGGAATTTTATGTTTGGGATGACATTTTCCCAAAGCCTTGAATTGTTAATAAAAAAAAAACGAATTTTTTGTTTTATTTTTAAAACTGAAAACTTATTTTTCTTCGTTTGAATAAATTGTTGTTTGAAATACACTGTCTGACATGCAAAAGTCAATAAATATTCTGCTGAGCTTATGCAGTTAAAAAGGGTTCTTTTTACGCATAATATTCTGCAAAGGATGATATTCCTGAATTGCAGTTCATAACAGTGTTTAACCGCTTTGCAGTATAACTGCAAGCTCAAACGGATTGAGGCTATTATTACTGAAACCCAGTTCCTGAGGGCATTATGTTCCAAAGTTTCCAATATCATGGAAATTCTAATCAATCATCGCATTAGAAAACATGTACAGTTAAGTGTGATAATTTCCCATTGTGAGTCGTTCTTACTGGCATTGCTCTCTGAGGCCTTAGGCCGATAGATTGCAGGGGAGAAAACCAACCAAGGGTCGCATGCCAATTAACATACACCTAAGCCAACATGTAGTCTTGTTGTGAGCTCACCCATTACAAATACTGCCTTACTGTCTATAGAAAGTCAGTATATTGTGCGCATTTCCTTAACATCTTTCAGTCCATTGCTCTAAGATGACTTATGTCTGGTAGAGTGCCATCCCCGAAATATCGTGCATCCAGAGCTCATGAAAGTTAAGCAATGAAATAATAATGCTGCATAGTAAAGTATTCAGAACTTCCATTGAAAAACATTGCGAACGATGTTTCAATTTATTTGGAATTTTCTCTGTAATAAGACCATAAGGCTGGTTTTAGATGGGGTCCTATCAGATGTGTTCAGTCTTTTACTAAAGGTAACCATGAATCTGTTTCATGTACAACTCAATTTCATTTGTTCTTAATAAACTTCTGTCATCAACTTTTAATCCGAAATACTCCTTCATTAATTTTCTTCTTATTCATCATCAATCGGGCAGGGATCACACGATTTGACAGAACCAGCTCTATACTCTCTGGGGACAAGAGCTTTTTGTGATAGACAAATAAAATCAAAGCATTTAGTAGATCAAGAACAGTAGTTTTTGAGACCCATGGTGGAACTCTCCGGTATCTTTCAAGCGGGAGTTTAGTGGATCAAGAACAGTACTTTTTGAAACCCATGGTGGGACTCTCGAGTACCTTTCAAGCGGAAGTTTATTGTTTAGAAAGATGTGCTTAATTCAACTTCAATATGAAAAACAAAGAAGGTTCATTTAAATTCTATGAGATTAGCATGTATATTCCTGTCTGATCATTAGACGTCGGCACAAAGAGAACATGATAGAAATGTGAGTGTATTTGTGAAAGGCATGTGTTAACCCAGAGGAAATTTGTTAGTAATATTTTCAAGTGTAACCTAATACTATGTATGTATGTGTAGTGGAAAATATAGAAACAAATGTACAGTGCCAAATCCCTAAAGACTGCGTATTTAAGTTGAATAATATTCCACCAAAAATGGAGATCATTTCTCATTGATTCTAGTGAATAGCAATGGAAAATAGTGAATCCTACTGTAATAGTTTTTTGGGTGTACAATTGAAAGCTGAAAAAAAGCGACATGAACCTTCTTATTTAGAAGCTGACAAGCAAACTGAATGCAATATTACGCTTTTTTTTTAACAAACATTGTTGATGATCGTGTCCTATGTGTGTAAAAAGCCGAAAATGTTGAGCCACCGCTGGCTATTTGTGCCGACGTCTGCGGAGCATACAAATTCAGCTAGTTTGGGAAAATGGGCTCTCCAGTGCAAAGTCTTAGGTGATATAAGAATTCAAAGCAAATATTGGGCAGAATTACCTCAAGCCCAGAACATATATTCTAATGATGTGATGTGCATGATGTTCCACTCATACTTATAAGGGATTAACTAACATCAAGTACTAAAAAGCAAGTCTTTCTTACTGGCTCTAGGAAGCATCTCAAACTTCTACGAGGCAATAGAGTTCATAGAGTTACTATAGAGAAACCGTATAGAAGCTGAAGCCAGTACAACAGATTTTTTTAAGTTTTATTTTCTTTTTTTTTTAAATTTCTGTCGTTCAAGGGAACCGAGTATTATTTTATATTTAAAAAAAGAACTGAAAAAAGCTGAATAAATTATATTGAAAATCAATTAAAGAAATATTTTTTTTTTTTAAATCTGAATTTATTTGAATTTCTTTTTCTATACCAAAAACTACAAGCAAATGAGAAATATTTTATGGACGACCCCTGCATATTTCTATTTTTTTTTTCTCTGGCTTAGGATTATTAATAGCATGTGCATGTGTATGTATATGTGTGCCTATAAATTATTTTTTTAAATTAAAAAAAATAAGAATTAAGTTGCCAAGTGCCTGCCCTTATCACATTTTCCCCATTTTCTTTTTATAATTGGGAAAAAAAATGAAAAAAAATAAATTTTAAAAGCATTTGAAACAAGAAAAAATGGAAATGGTAGAGAGAGAACTCTATTTATTTCACTAAAGCCAATTTATTTTTATGAGTTTTCATTGTTGTTGTTGTGATATTTTTTTTTATTTTAAATCTAAATGAGTCAATTGATTTCAAGTGACCTTTTTTTTTTTGTTTTTGTTTTTAATTCTTTGGTTATGTGATGTGGTGCTTATAATAAACAAATAATTAAAAATCTATATAATCTTTTTTATGAGGTATAAAATGATCTATTAAGATGAAATAATAATTATTAAAATATGTATGTACAAACACTATTAAAATCTACTTAAAATGCCAATAAAAAAAATAAAATTAATAATTAAATGGCAGCTAAAAAGAATTTCTTTTTTTTTTAATCAAACGAGATTAAATTAAAGTGAGAATTAAAAAAAGAAAGAAAGTCGTCGTAGTCTAGTATTACCAAGAAAATATCAACTTAAATACACCAAATCTTTATAAATAATAAACTTGCACTTGAAAGTTACCATTGAGTGTCGCCATAGTTGTCGGAAACTACTGTTCTTGATTCATTCACTGTCTTGGTCTTATTCATCTGTCACAGAATGATGTTGTTCTGTCCAGAGAACAGTTAAGGAGGGGATTTCGTTTGTATGAAACCTGTATGTTTTCCGTTTTCTAAACGTAGTTTTCATAATTTAAGTCGCAATAGGCTACTAGATACTCGCACGAAACGAAATACGAAAAAATATTTCATAATCAGCAACTGCCCCTCAGTAGATTTCTGGTAAAAAACAAACATACATACATACATACATCATACATACATACATACATACATACATACATACATACATACAATACATCATACATAATAATACATACAATGAATGCATACAACATACATACATACATACATACATACATACATACATACATACATACATTTCATACATACATACATACACATCATACATACATACATACATACATACATCATACATACATACATACATACATCACACATACATACATACATCACATACATACATACATAATACATACATACATACATATACATACATACATACATACATACATACAGACATACATACAGACATACATCTATAATTGGCTATTACAACCCTTCAGTTAGGATTACGGCCTAGCTTCTCAGACCGCTTATGTTGTGTGTGTTAATTTTATACATGAGTGGCGGTACCTACAATTTAAAGTCGACTTCGAACGTTAGATTTTTTGTCAAAAATTTGCTGAGAGGAAGTATGGTGTTGTTTGAGATGTTTGATTTGGGGTTTGAACCGAGGCTTTATGTCCAATATGTCAATACACTACGACAGATTTTTGAGAAACTTTTCATGGCAATTTTATTTTTACTCACAGAGTTTTTGCCAGAAATTTGCTGAGAGGAAGCCGCCGAAGCAATATTTTTTTCCTATTTCGTTTTTAATGTCTGACCGGGGATTTGAACCGTGGCCTTTCGTCTAATAAGCTAACACTCTGCCTACTAGACTACGGCGACTTTCTTCTGGTAAAAACTCTGAGAGTAAATAAAATACTGCCTTGAAAAATTTTTAAAAAAATTCTGTCATTCTGAATCAACTTTAAGCTGTTGGTCCCATTACTCGTGTTTAAAATTAACACACGCAACATAAGTGTTGTAAGAAACTAGGTTGTAATCCTGGTTGAGGCATTGTAATGACCAATTATGTACATTTATATGCATGTACAGTGAGCGTCAAAAGAAACTGTACACTAAGGATAAAATTCTAATAATCACCAAACTCAACTTTTACCACTTAAGGAGAGTGCCCGAAAAAATTTAGGTTTTTTTTGTTTCAAGTTTAAAAATTGGCAATGAAACAATTTTAAAATAAGAAAAACGATATTTTATTATTTTATTTTTTTTCTTATGTATAGTTGCTTTTGACGCTCACTGTACATATGTAATCTCTTTACACAACAAAATTTATTAATAATTATTTAAAAGAAAAATTTAGTAAAAGTCTGCTATTATTTTGTTTACTTGTGTACAGTGACCATTATGTCGCTTTCTCTCTTTCTATCTTCCCTTCCATTGAGAATTTTCTGTTGTAAAACTTAACGGTTTATTGAATAACCATTTGTCGTAAAAAAAAACGAAAAGCAATTTATTAAATAATGACCATTTGTGTACACAATAATAAAAAAACAGAAAACAGAAAACTTTGTAAAAACTTTGTCTATTTTATCCTTAAAAACTTATTACTTTTAAACTTTTATTTATGAGTTACACGAAGTAAACAAAAACAACAACAATGAAAGCCATTTAATTACATTTAAGACTTTACACTCAATTACATTTTCTGATATCTGCTTTAGATTTCTCTACTGACCCTTAATTACATTACACAGTAAATTTCCTATTGACCCCTCGTGTTCAATAGAGAACACAAGAGATGAGAAATTTTTTTCCAAACATTTAAATAAAGCCGGATTTAATGACCATCTATACCACCCATAATCATGTATAGATTCTAATAACATACACTCACACACACTCTCGTTCCATGACAGTTATACTGCCATAGACTGTTAAATAAGAGGAAATTATTTTCCCATGCACTTTAAAAATTGTCACTTGAATTTTGTCATTTTATGATGCACTTACTTTGCATCCCGTCTCTCTCTCTCTCTCTCTCTCTTCATGAAAAACTTTGATTATAGTGTGCGTATATTTCTAACATTAATTACAAGTTCTCTTCTTTCCTTTTTAAGTACTCTCCCTCCCTTATCAAACAACTTGAGAATTTGCCGAACAAGAAAAAAAAAAAACAAACAACAAATTAACGGTAAAAATTTTTGTTGTTTTTTTTTTTTTTTTTTTGTTTTGTCTACCCAGTGTTACAAATAAATCCCTGGTAAGTAATTTCTAATATTGCTGTTGCTCGTGCAAGACTCAAACAGCCGAATTGGTTAGTGTGGGAAGAGAGAGAGAGAGAATGAACGAAATGAAAAGGAATGAAAAATAATTTCTTTATTTGATTTTTTGATGTCACTTACACATCACACTCTTGTGCCATGTCTATCATTTCAATGCGTACGTTTCCTTAAGCTTAAATCCCTCTGGGTAATATGCGTATGCCGGCTAAACTGTTTTGCTCTCCAAACAACCCAGCAACACCACCCGCTCTCTTACATATGCAGAGTGCCTTTACTTCGTTTATTAACGAAAAAAAACAAAAAAAAAAACAGGACTTTGTTCGTTAATTTGTTTGTATTTCTGGTATTATTTGTTTGCTTCTCTTATTGTTGTAATTGTTGTAAAAGCACGCCAGTATTTGTGGTTGTTGAATTCAAGTATGTTGTTATTTATTTATTTTTTTTGTTTGTTGCCTTTGTTGTAGGCTGTATGTGTTAACACCCAGGCATACGTCAAAAGAGAAAGAAACAATACAACACAGTACACCATACCATGTACCACACCACACCACAGTAACAAAACAATGTAAATATTAAGCATATTACAGTGGGGAAATTCTCAAAATAGCAAATCGTACGTACGTACGTACGTAGTATGCGTGTATGTGTTGAAAACAAAGGATTTTTTCTTACTTTATGCTGCTTTTAAGTATACGTTTTATAATTGGCNACGTACGTAGATGTATGCGTGTATGTGTTGAAAACAAAGGATTTTTTCTTACTTTATGCTGCTTTTAAGTATACGTTTTATAATTGGCTAGTGTTACTGTTATTCCAATGAGAGCCTGAGAGTCTGAGTGCCTGAGTTTTAGAGAATACGAATGTGTATGCGAATGTGAATGTGAATGTAAAGATCTAAAGATTTATTAACGTGTAATTAAATATCAAATTTCTGCTTATTTAAGTATGGGAATTGATTTTGTTTGTGTGCTGCTGCCGTTCTATTGCTATTGCTATTATTGTTATGAAAATTGAAGTGCGAGTGTGGGTGGTAAATGTTATGATTGTTTCGTAAAGGCTTGTAAATGAGAGAATCAAACAAAATTACAAAAAGAAGAATTCAAAATTAACCCTTTAGGGAATGCAAGGCAATTTTAAAATAATTTTTTTTTTCTTTTTTTTTCAATTTAATTAGAATTTAAAATCAATGGAAAATTTTTAAAAATGTGTGTTGGCTTATGAGCCGAAAGGCCACTGTTCAAACACTAGGTCAGACATATGCAACTAAAGGACACTTGATTGTTCTTAATAATTAGCAAAGACACAAACCCCATTTAAGATGCCGTAAAGCTGGATTTACCCATGGTTTCGGAACAATTTTAGTTTTTTGAGCGTTTGTTCTGAAACGATTCACCCACTTCGAACAACTGTTCTGAAAAAACAAGGCTACCATATGAAATATGTTTGTAAACGACGTTATTAATTCGACTATTTTTATCAATTTTCTATCAAATTTGCTTATAAAATTAAAGTATCTGTCAGCACTGTTCAATTGTTTCGGAAAAAAAATTAAAATTAAACCAATTCAAGCTGAAATTGTTTCGAACAAAATTTACTCTTTTCCTCTCTCTCTCTCTCTCTCTCTCTCTCAAAAAGAGAAACATCAAACTCCATATAAAAGAAATTGTTTCGCAACAAAATTTTTATTCCGAAACCATGAGTGAATCCAGCTTAACTGTAGCAAATCGGGCATTTTTAATCCTATTTGAATTCAATTTTTTTTTTGTAATAATTCTTGAGGTCAGTTTTAGGGTGCGTAAATGAAATGTTTTCTATTTTTATAACAAAAAAATATTTTTTTTCTTAAATTTCTATAATATTTATTTGTAATATCAATTAAATTTGCATACACTTTTTCATTTTTTTCCATTTATGAAGCATAAAACTTTTTTAATTTTTTTTTCGATTTTCTTTTCTTCATTTGGCAATTCCATAAAATTTTTCCATGTGTGTGTGTGTGTGTGTATATGTATGTAATACATGTGCTGTCTGATTTTAATGATCTTAAATTTTATGATTATTTAACACACTCTGTGAGTTTTTATAGAGCGCAACATTGCAAACACCATGGAATATTCAAGGCATATTTGCGTTTTTTGTTTGTTTTTTTTTGTTTTTTGCAAATTTTTTAAAACAAACATTATTACTGCATGTAATGATTTGTAAAATGTTACGCCTGATTTAGTTCGAAATAAAAAACAAAAAAAAAAATGAGAGAAAAGTAATGAAAAAAAGATCCTTTTTTTTATGAAATATTTTTATAAATTCCCTGAGTTCCTTTTGCTTTGTTAAGTAGACTAACAAACCGTAATTTATATGGTTGGCGGTAGTTTCCTTTAATACTGTCGTTTTTTTTTCTTCTTTTTCTTTTCATTTCACAGAGCTTAAGGAATTTTTTAGGCCTTCTGGTACGGCTTTTGCTTCTTTTTTTAAATTCGGCTTAACACTTGTGCTTTTTTAGGTTTTTTTTTTTGTACAAACCCTGCTTAAAGTGTTACAAAGTCTCATTAAAGTTAAGCCTTGTGAAATGAATGAAAGGCGGCAAATTTAAAATGCCGCTTGTTGTTTGGCCAAGATATCTGAATTTCTTATGGAAAAATAACGCAAAAGGTAAGCACGTTTTGGCTGGGATTATTTTTTCTTTTTTTTTTGTATGATTCATGATATTTTATTAATATTTTTAGAAATAAATTAATACAAATTAAGTTATCAAATTGCATCTTAAGCTGTGTCCCTGTATAATACATACAAAAAAAAAGCATGTTGCATGTTGCCTAAGTTTTAATAGGAAATTAACATGTAAACGAGAATTTTTTTTCTTTCTATAATTAAATAACAAATAAGCAATTTTCATTTTCATTTTTATTTTCATTTTTATTTTGTAGCAATAAGAAAATGTATTAAAAAAAAAAAAAAGAATTGAAAAGAAAAAACAACACAACACAATATTTGTTTATTAAAACAGAGACAAGTACTTGGTGTATGTTGTTGTATAAAATGTTTCAACGTCATCATCTTTGCATGTTTCCAAGCAATTATTGACAGTCGCTATTAATCCATTGGGGCGTTAATGCCTTATTATGATGGCCATATATACATACGTACGTATGTATATTTGACTTGATATTCTACTAAACAAATTAAATGCATTACAATAAACATTAGATGAGAGAAGGAATTTTGAACAAAATCGAAAATGCTAAATAAATAATTTTTTAATATAATTGATTTTTTTTTAGTACAACAACAACAACAACAACAATAATACTGCTATTCTCTGATAACATTAATATTTAATTATATAATATTACTTTAGCAAAGGTCCAATAAAGTAATCAAAATGTTTTTCAATTACTTGGAGCGTACTTTTTTTTTTTTTTTGTTTATCCTTCTTTATTTATTTGATTCCTTTGATACCTTTAACTTAAGGTTTCAATTTCAAGTCAATTTCAATTTCAGTTTTCTTACGCTTCTTTAAGAATTTAGTCACGTTTGGTTTTTATTTCTTTAAGCAGTCGGATAGCACAAGGAGCAGCAGAGAAAATGCTTGCAAATTAATTTATTTATAAACTATTGTTTAAATGCTGCATTAAGCTAGCATTACAATGCAAGGTGTCTAGAATGTTTACCTCCGGTGTATTGGGGCCCTAAAGGGACTTAAGTGTTTTAACCATTAAATGCTTACAAAGTGTTGCTTCACAACCATGTTAGAAAATATTTTTCTTTAATTTTTTTTGTTGTTGCCATTATTTTTAATCATTTTAAATGCCTTAAAACTTTATTTATTAAATAGAAAATTTAATAAATTTATTCATCTTAGAATAGAAAATAACTTAATTTCCAATACATACGTATAACATACCTACAATAGCGACAAGGAGTTCATTCGTGGTATCAATGATGGTACCGATGTGTAGAACGCTGTGGATGCCTTTGAGTGTGAAATACTTCTTTACTGATTGTATTCATACATGATTGGTCATTACAACCCTTCAGCCAGGATTACAACCTTACTTTTCACATCACTTATGTTTCGTGTGTTAATTTTATCCATAAGTGGTGGGACCTACAGCTTAATTTGGCATGTCATTTTATGTTACTCTCAGAGTTTTAGCCAGAAATCTGCTGAGAAGAAAACCCCGAGCATATACTTGTTCATATTTCGTTTTGTTGGAGATATCTGACCTAGGGTTTGACATGCCAACACCTATTAGACTACGCAGTACGACTAATTCGTAAATTAAATTTAAAATTAAAAACTACTTAGAAAGCAGAAGTTAGGAAGTTTTGTCTTACTACCCTCTACAAGCTCTACTCTACTTTACCTTATCCAACTACCCTTAGTGACAATTAATTTCAGAACAAAGTATTCATAATTCCTCTAAATGTTCTTGGATTCTAAAAATAAGCAATTCTTATGACAAAGAATCCTTATAATGCTAGAAGACAGGGAAAATTCAAAGCTAACCATGGCCAATATATCGAAAAAATTTCTGTTGCCGGCCATTACTTTATAAAAACCGGCCATTAAGTTTAAATAAAATAGAAAATTCTGCATAAAAATATCTTCTCACATACATAACATAATTGGCCATTACAACCCTTCCGTCAGGATTACGGCCTAGTTTCCTACACCACTTAGGTTGTTTTAAGTCGACTCCGAACGACAGATTTTTGAGAAACTTTTCATGGCAATTTTATTTACTCTCAGAATTTTTGCCAGAAATCTGCTGAGAGGAAGCCGCCGTTTTCGTTTTTGATGTCTGACTGAGGACTTGAACCCTGGTTTTTTGTCTAATAAGCCTACTAGACTACGGCGACAAAAATATTTTCTTATCAGCTACAAAAAAAATTAGCTTTCAGAAATGGAGTACATTTCAAGTATTTAAGGAGCTTCCCGTCGTTTGGTCCCCTCTTTAAAGGATAGCAACAAAAACGCAGATCATGAGAGCATCAGCAAGCGTGAGCTCCTGAGAAATCCTATCAACTGCGTTCAATATATTTTTTCAGAGATTGCGTTGTTTCCAAGCAAAGAGAGATGGCAACCCTGTCATCCTAGAATATGCTGCATCAAATTGAACATCTGCTTATTTGTAAAGATTTGATTAATGAAATTGAAACAAAATAGGAAAGACAAACGTTGTCCAAATCAGGACTCATATCATCTAAGGACTAGGTGGCATCACCACCTAGAAAGAATACGATTCAATGAGTAAAATGCCTTACTAACTCACATAAACGTATGTTGCCAATGTAAAAAACGAAACTTTCTACTACAAATTCCCCGGTTTTTATATTACATTTGGTTGGTTAATGCTATGCTTAATGATGAGTTAAAAATTCATTTTCTAAAAAAATGAAATGCCTAAGATCATTACCCTAGCCTTAAACAGCTGTTAATAATTAAACATTCAAAGCGTTTCTAAACCAAACTCATAAATCTAATCACTCATTATAATATTCCTAAGCCTTTGGCCAGGATTAATTAATTTTTTTTTCTTTTGTTTCCTCTTAAAAATCTGAGATTTTTTCAAAAATTATTTGAATTTTCTGTTTACAGCTTAAAACTTCCTGTTCTTGTCTTCACTTTACATTTTCTAACGGCCCTTAAGGGGTTTTTGCAATTACAACTACAGTCAGAGAGATTATTTTAGGCTCATTTAATAGATAAATACAAATAAAAACAACAACAACAACAACAACAAAAAACCATAACAATGCGAGAGAGAAAAAAAATAAATCCCAAAACCACAAACAAAGCTAAACACACACTTAGGCACACATGAAGGAAAAAGCCTTTTGCAAAAAGAAAAAAAGAGTAAAAAAAAATGGAATTCTAACTCTTATAAAGACAACAACAATTATTTGTTGTAAATAAATATTGAAATAAAAAAGAAAAAAAACATACGTTTTACTGTTTAACTAACAAAGAGAAAGAAAAATCCCCCCTTAAGGCTTATGCGTATGCATGAATGTATGTGGTTAGTATTAACAGTACTAAAGACGAGGTACGAGATATAGAAAGAGAGAGAGAGGGAAAGAGAACAAGCTAGAGAAATCCCTAAAAACAAATAATTAAATCCTCTTGTTGTGTTTATTTATGATTCTAAACTCAACAAAATAAGAAACAAAACAAAATAAGAAAGAGATTTTTTATGTATGTAGCTAAGTATGGGTGTGTGTTTTTAAGAGTTTGTAAGTTTAATGTTTTGATGGATTGTAGTGTATTTGCTTTTGTAAGCTTAAGGGTCTTGAAAAAATTTTTTGAACTCAAAAGAAATTTTAAAAAATCCAAGGCAATAAGACATTACAATGGCGTTTCTAATGAAACATCAAAACAGTTATAACTAACATATACATATGTATGTATAGATAGGTGTGTGTGTATGTGTGTTGATATAAATACTCTTTACAATTATATAAAATTACTCCCTATGCGCTTAATTAAGGTTATGCTTTATAACGACATGCGCAAAGTTTTTTTTCTTATTTATTGTTGTTGTGTTATTGTGCATATGTAAGTGTGTTTCTGTATATTTTTTTTATTATTTTATTTTGTTTTGTATTGTATTTGAATTACACATGCTAGACAGACGACAATAACAACAACAACAACAAAACAATGATGATGATGATCCACCACCTACAACTCGCATATACATTTAACACAGGCATTTGCATTCATAAATATTATACTCATGCATACTCATGCTCATATTTCAATTACATGTTGTACTATTTCGTATTAAATTACACTTGAGTCTGTGTAATCAAATGGTTGGCTGAATCAATGAATGAAATGTCTTTCTTGTGTTGTTTGCCCACTTTAAGATTAATTTTCAAGCACAAAAAAATTTTTTTTTTAATCAAAAGAATTAAAAGCAGGAATTTTATTTTAAATTAAAACAAATGCTTTTAGAATTTTAATTCTTAATTAAACGTTTTAAGTCTTTAGTAATTGCCTTAAAAATATTCAAAACGTTTAAAACTGTTTTACCCTTAAATCTTAAGAATGTAAACTAGAAACTAAAAAAAAAAAGCGATTTTTTTTTTTTGGCTGAAAGAAATTTTATTTTTTTACGTTACTTTTCTGCTGTATCATGTAGCAAATGTCATAAGACGCGTCTGAAAGTCTGTGGAGGCAGTATAAAGAGGTGGTACTACGCTTTTAAGTTTCAAGGAATTTGTAAGCAAAGTTTTCATATGATCTGGCAATTCTTCTTAGGAAAAGCTTACTTGCAGTTTTTCAAAAACAAAAAAAAATATTTTTTGTTTTGTGTTTTTTTTTCTTTATTTCTTTGTTTAGTTGTTTAAAAGAAAGAAAATTTCTGTTTAAATAATGACTTAAAATTCTGTGTGTATAATTTAAGGGAACAGAAAACAAAAAAAATAAAACATGAAACGATTTTTAGTTTATCAAAGTAAAACATCTTTTCTATTATGAAAATTACCGGCTGTGCTAAGGCAAAAGAAAAAACAAAAACAACACAACAACAACAACAAGTATATGATTTCAAATTACATACATATTGTAATTTCCAAAAAAAAAATAATCTCAAAAAAAATTTTGTGAAAAATGTTTCGTGCTTCTTGAGGGAAAACAAAAAATTTAAAAAAAATGCTGATGTTAAGTAGTGTACATGATTCATCAAAATGTAAAAACTACAAAAAACACAACAAAAAATTGTAATAAAGTTTTTGGCCTAAACATGATAAAGCAAATTGCTAAAGAAATGTAATTTTTTTTTCTTCTATGTTACCAGCAGCCAGACTAAAAGACGTCAAAACAAAAAAAAAAAAACAAAAAAACGCCACCGTATTGCGGTAGTTTCGTATATAATGGATGTTGTTCTTTAAATATGAATTAATTTCATAATATTTCTTAAAATTTTCTTATGGCCTTTGAAGGCAATTTTTTCTACATATTATTCAGTGGCTTTAAATTTGATAAAATTTTGATAGAATTTCTGGAAAAAAAATTCTTATTAATTTTAAAATTTACAAAAACTAATCTAAAGTTGTTCAATTAGTTGAGTAGAACACAAAATACTTTTTTTTATATTTCTTAAACCCTTCAAACTTGTTTATTGACAAAAACGATTTTTTTTTTTTTTTGATCGTTTCACTTCAAATTAACGATTACCCAATATATTTCAATCTTAATTAAAAATCTAAAGTTTTTAGAAAGGAGATAGTTTGGCGTTTAAAACTCATGCATAAACATTTTGTTCAAACTTATATGTTATCAGATTTGATGCTATGAACTTGGAAAATATTATATTTTTTCTTATTTTCTTAAGTTTGGCCATTCTTAATTAAAAAATTTAATTAAAAACTATAAAACAAGTGGTGACGTTCTTAAACAGCATTCTCTTGTAAAGAGATTGACACTTGGTTTAGAAAATCGGACCAAAAAACTACCGTAGTTGTTATTTGAATTGTAAAACAGTCATGTTACGTCATCTTAATCAAATGAACTTTCAGTTTAAAAATTTTCAAAATTTTATTTGATTTTGATTGTTTACCGCAAAATGTGTCAATTTCACGTTTGGGGTGACTACCAGAAATTGGCCAATATTTGTGCTTATCGCAAATATTATTATTACACTTTTTGCAAATTGGCCATCTTCTGGTGGTCACTCAAACGTAAAATTAACAGTTTTTCCGATTAAAACAAAAATATTAAAAATTTTCAATTTGAAGATCATTTGATAAAAATATGAAAAAATATAACACGACTGTTATACTCTTTAAATCGTATTGCGGTAATATTTTGTTCGATTTCATCAAACCAAATGTCAATCCCTTCACAAGAGAATGCACTTTAAGAATGTACCATTTATTTCATATTTTTTTTAGTTAAAGTTTGCTACTCATGAATGGAAAACTTGAAAAATTATGAAAAAATGCGCATTTGACAAGGTTTAACTCATGAAATCTTATAGGATATTAAATCAAATAATCATTATATAATGGATACCGTTTGACAAGGCCCATACCTCCACTTTCTAAGAAGGTTCAAACTTCAGACATGGTTGAGAAATGTTTGAGTAATCATAAAATTTGATGTAAAGTCCAAAAACAAAACAGTTTTTTCTCAAATAAAATAAGTTGGAGGGTTTGAGAATAATTAAAAACTATTTTTTTTTTGAATTCTACGCAATTAACTGTACCAACTTAGACTATGTAGTCACTCGGGTGTATTTTCACTGTTGCACCGTGTTATCAAGGCTTGGTCAACTTTTTATTTTTTAAAAAATTTTTTTAAATTTTCTAAAATTCAAAAATTCTTTTTTTTTTTCTAGTAGTAAGAGAGGAGAAAAAAATTCTTACAGCCTGTAACAACCCCCATGTTGGCAAAGTCATTAGCCCAAATAATAATTACGTTTATAATTAAAAGCAAAGCATTATTATTAGCTTATCTTTCAACATAAAATCATAGAAAAAAAGCTTCTGTTTTTAAAGTTTATTATCAAAATCAACACAATTTTTATGTTTATTTTGGTTGAAAATGAAAAAAAAACGATGAAATTAGAAACACGTTATCAGAACTTCACTTTTCAAAAAACGAGAAAAAAAGAAGGAAAGAAAAAAATTATTAACAACAGGTATTTAAAGATTTCTTAAATGAAAATAACAACATCATTATTATTATTATTGTTGTTATTATTATTATTAGATAAGATAGATTATTATAAACAATAACAAAAAAAAGGTAAATAATAATCACAATAAAACATGAAATTATGTGTTCAAATGAAAGATTTATAAACAAAAAAAAAAAAACAAAAAAAATTTGAAAAAAAATGAAAAAAAAATATGGAAATTCGTTTTTTTTTTAACAAAATATCAGTCAATCTCGATATTTTGATACCCTAACTTGTGTTTACTTCACTTTACATCAGGTGGCTCTCTAGCATTAAAATTAATGTGTTACCACACTTTTAAACAAAATTTCTTTCTTGTAGTATGGGTTAAAAAGGAATATAAAGCAACTATTGACATTAGAACCTGTGGTATACGCCACATAAGGGGTTAAAAGGTCATTGAGCAAAATGTCAATAAAAGTCTCGGTAAAATTTTAGTATCGCTAACAAAGAACATTTAGGAATACCCTACAATATTCCGATTTAACTGCAGAATTCTTTGTTTAATCATCGCAATCATCTTACAGGAACAAGGTTTAAGAAACCATACGCTTGCTGGCTGGCTTAAACCATCAACACATCAACAGACAACAAATACGATTTATCCCACAGCTTTTGCAATATGCAAGGCAAACTAGACTAGATCTCTAGTTGCTGACTGTAAATAATCCAACAAAATTGTTGCCAAAATTTTATATTTTTCTTTAGTTACGGATCATCAATCTGTTACAATGCATCTCGCTCATATTTCTCTTATTTCTCTGCTTTGCTTGAGTTTCATTGTAAAGCTTTGTTCAGCAACTTGCTCTAGCAGCATTTAAAGTGATAGGTTTGCCATCCGTCATTGCCTAGAAATAATGTCCTCCGTGAGCATGTGTGTAGTGTAGCGATAAGGAACTTTGTTGATCGAGACTTAATTGGTCATTACAACCTTTAAGTCAAGATCATAACCTAGCTTTTCACTTCACACTTGTTGTATGCATTAATTTTATCTCTAAGTTGACTTCAAACTAAAGATTTTTGGGAAGATTTTCATAACAAATTTATTTCACTCTCAAAGTATTTGCCAGGAGATTTATGAGAGAAAGTTGCTGAAGAAATATTTTTTTTTTATATTTCATTGTATTCGAGTTGTCAGAGATGGGGTTGTGCTTCGGGTTCTTGATTAATAAATGGGCATACTACCTACTAGACTATGGCAACTTCAAGACCAGGCTTGAATATGACACTTTTGGGCATGAGTCTCTGTACATAACTCTCACAGCCTCACAGTGAGTTGTTGACGATATCGTTTCTTAGGGCGGGCTCTCTGTATGGATTGTTTTTGGAAAGTGCTAAAGCCTCTTAATATATACAATTTTAAAAGCATGATGATCATTTTCCTGTCTTTATTTTGGTTTCAATTTGAATTACATGCGTATTAAACAGGCCACCTCAAAATCTAGGCTTCTAAAACCCAGCAGATGGATGTGAGTGTCATATTAACAGATGCTTCATATATTTAACTAAACTTCAATGGAAAGCATAGAATAATTATTGGAACTCAATAGCATGCCATCAAAAAGAATTAAATCCACATGGTTTGCTGAAGAAGACATGCAAATCTAAGTAAGAGTCTTCCAAAGGAATTTTAAAATATTTTACCAACGCCTGGTATGTAAAGAATTGCTTTAGTTTGGTCCAGATTTTTGAGTTACTAACACAGAAGTTTGCAAACACAAATTGGATGGGATCGGTAATACGCTTCTTAAACTATTTTAGGAAATATGTAATCTGGTACTGCTTTACAAAACGGAAAAAATTCAACGAATTACCCGGAACGCCTTGGAAGAAACTTCATCATTGGAGAAGTTCAAAATATGCTGCAAATCGGCAGCATTTTAACTCGAAAAGATTTCTCAACTGTCTAACAGGGTCTGGACTCTAGTAAAGTCTTAAGTAGTAAAGAAATAAATGGATCGCATGAAATTTCCTATCAAATTAAGATTGTTTTCAAGAAGATCGTTTTCCTTGGATATCTTGAAAGAGTTTGAAACTTAAATTCTTCCGACATCATTTTTTAATGAAATTTTTAAAGGGGAAATTAACGAAACATTTATTAAGAAATGAATTTAAATCTTTAGTCAGGATTACAACCTAGCTTCTCTTACCACTTATGTTGTTGTGTGTTAATTTAATATATGAGTGGGGCGGGAGCTACAGTTTAAAGACGACTTGGTAACGAGAGATTTTGGGAATCTTTTCATGGCAGAATTTTTTTTATACACTCAGAGTTTTTATTAGAATCTACTGAGAGAAAGTCAGCGCAAAAATATTTGTTAAAATATTTCGTTTGCTGGAGATGTCTGACCCTGGTGTTTGAACTGTGCCTCTCGTCTAATAAGCCAAACTACTTTGGTCTTCCTGGACCATTAGACCTTTTATTTTCATGATAAGGCATTGAAATAATATGGGATATTTGCTTATAATACAGGATATTTTTAACAAATATCCTATTAAACATTCCTGGTGTTTATTTTCTTAAAATCACCACAAAAATATTAAAAAAAAATACACAAAAAACTAATTTTAAATGTCAAATTCTTATCTTATGTTTCAATTAGCAAAAAAAAGCAAACAAATCCACCACTAAACATGATTTCATGATAAATTTTTGCAATTTCTTAAGCATACACAGTCAGTTGTCTAGTTATTCGTTAGGCTTAAAAGGGTTATAAGAAGCAGAGGAGAGTTTGAAGGAATTTGTTCAAACCTGTATAAAGCATTCGAAAACTTACATAAAACAACAGACGTACATATTTAAACATTTTGTAGATAAATAGATAAAATAGATGATATTCGCAAGGAAAACAACAACACATACATACATATTGTACATACAGCCAGGAATAAAATGACTTGATATCCTGGTTTAACACTTCTTTCAAAAAAAAAAAAAAAAAAAAAAAAAATTAAGATTTTTAATAAAAGACACATTTTTAAGATTTTTATCAAAGAAAACATTATTGCATGTCAGGATGGTTTGTGGAAGTTTTTTTTTTTTTTTGTAGATTTTTTGTTGTAATTTTAAAGCTCTTTTTGTGGCTAATGTGTCACCCGTTAAATCTTAAAAACATTATGAAATGATAACGCTTTCTCTGCTTTTTTTCTTGTTTTTTTTTCTTGAGATACTTTAATTTAAAATTTAATGGTTTTAAGCTCTTTAAAAGTCTTTCTTTTAAAATCTGATAAACATGTGTGGAATTAAGGTCTGTTTTTTTTCTGAATTTGAATTTGAAAAAGAAAAAAAAATAAATTTTTTTTTTCAGCTCTTTATTCAATGTTGTTGAGTGTTTTATGGGTGTGACATGTTACACGAAATAGTTTGCATATGTTGCACAAAATTTGTTAAAAAAAAAAATGGAAAAAAAAATTTAAAAAAAAAATTGTAGCACAACAACGTTGTCTTGGAAGTCTGTAAATGAACACATACAAACAAACATGCTCAAATTAATTATATCGATTAATGCTTTCATGTTGCAAATGTGTTGTACCCCATCTTCTGTTAACGTCTGTCTGCCATACTCTACTCTACTCTACTCTACTCAATTTTTTTTTGATTTTTTTTTTTTTTTTTTTTTGTAATTTTCTCACTAAGTAAGTGGAAAAAAATTGAAAAAAAAGCAGAAAATCTGTATTTTAATGTTTCCTTTTTTTCCGTATGCAAATATTTTTTTGCCATTTTTTTTTTTTGAAATTATTTCTTGGTTTATCTTAATTCTTGTAGAAAAGCAAAAAAAAGAAACCAAATCTTATTATATTCTCTTGTTGTTGTTTTATATTTTTAACTTAAAGATTGTCTTTTCATTAAACAACATCATGTTAAAACGACTCTCCACTCACTATCTTTACATATTCTAAAGCAAGCAAGTCTGTCTATTCAAACTACTCCACACACATATTGTATGAAAGAAAATGTTGCTGTGTTGCACCAATCATGTAGGCAAAAAAAATACAATAAAAAGAGGAAAAAGAAAGAGCAAAAAAAAATAGAATTGAAAAATATGCTGTAAAACATGCAATTTGAATAATTATCTTATTTGTTGTTGTTGTTGGGAAATAAATACACACACACACATACACACACTCGTAAATAAATATAAAGATTTTCACCAACATAAACTTTAATGTGATGGAAATAAACAGAAGATTAAAAATGAAAAACATTTTTTTTGTTTTTTTTTTTTTTTTGCATAAAATGCCTTTTTAAAAAGGTAGAAAATTGACACAAAAAAAAATATAAAAAAAAATAAATTTTAAAATTTAAAAAAGTATAGCAGACTACACATACACACGCAATTTTCTATTAAAAAATTAAAAAAAAATTAAAAGGCTTTGAAACAATTTTTTTTTAATCAGTAACACGGTCTCATTGCAAATCAAACAAATGCTGCTTATAACTCTAAAGGCGATTAAGAATTCTTTGTAGAATTAAATGAGCCTGCTTCCTAGAATTTCAGTTCAGTTTCGAAGCTTATAACAAACGAAAAAACGAAAATTTTGTTCATCAGAGTTTCGATATTCTAGAATTAAAAGGCTTTAATATACTCCAAAGAATACTTTCAAGAAGTTCCCTGACATCAAAAATGAATATCACAGACGGCTAAGACAACACCATCACTTCATAAACAGTACAGCAAAGTGTCTCACCACTACACTCAATAAGGCAAACCAAACTATTTCTTCCAAAACACTTTCTTAAGACAACGATATTTTGTAAACCCTATTATTCTAGAACCAGCAACAGGACACTAATCATCTGCTTAGCTGGAAAAACTTGATAAATGTTACCATAATAAAATAGTCAAATAATAATCACGTGCTTTAATCTGTCCAAAGTTCATTAAAGTAACAAAGAGAAGCAATAGTCGTACTTAGCACTCGAAGTGATTTAAGCACATGAATTGGCTTTGTAAAATTAAAATCCTCTGGAGGCCTGATTGTTTGACCTGGACAAATTCGCATCAAGGCAGTGCATTTAAAGCATAATTTTCTTAAAATCAATCTGAAAATGAGTCTAGAAGTTAAATAAATCGGTACAATATCTAGTAACAGAAAAAACTCTTCTCTCTCCTTGTCTTTCTAAAGCTGATCTCCAGAATTTGGCGTTTTTAATGCAATGCGAAATGTATGTATAACGAGTTACCAGAGACTTACTTGAACTACAGTCGTATTTGATACTGCTCCGGGGAACACCCAGCTGCTTATTAAATACTAGACAGTGAGTTGTACTTACTAACATAAAGACCTTGTACGAAAACCTCACATGGGTTATTACAACACTTTAGTCCAGATTAGTACCAAGTATCTCACACCAGCCATGTCTGTGTTAATTTTATTCAGAAGTGGTAGAACCTACTTTTCATGGCAATATCACTTGCTCCCACAGTTTTTACCAGGAGCCAGTTGAAAGGGTTATTTCGCTTCATATTTCGTTTTATTTGAGATTTCTGAGGCAAGGGTTCAAATCTAGGCTCTCGTCTAATAAGCAAGCACAATGCATATTACACTACAGAAGCATCAGTCACAGTGTTGGCCAATGCAATTAATAGTAACGGAGATTTCGGTTTATCCATGTTATGGTTTTAATATGGCGGGTCTGACAAGGCTGTGAGTTGTGGTGTCATTTGCAATAAAAGATCAAAGAACTTGTAAAAATAGTGAAAACCTACTAAAAAAGTTGTGTTAAAATGGAGCCAACTTACAGAATAAATTCCAGCCTAAATGATAGATTTTTAAGATACTTTTCAGGGCAATTTTCTTTTAATCTTAGAGTAATTGCCAGAAAACTATCCACGATAGTCTAATTGGTACTACACCTTTTACTAGAACTACTAGACGGTAATTTTTGCACCCTACGGCTGGGTATACTTGCCATAGAGTCCTACAGAGGCTGTAATGACAAGAAAAAGGGGGAACACAGAACAATTTGTATGTTATTGTTCAGTACTTGAGAAAAAGGATTCTGGGGTACACAAGAAATTATTATTAGAATTTAGCCAAAGGAGTTTTGAATAGAAACCAATTCTTTATGAAGATTTAAAAGCGGTTGGGGAAAGCTCTTCTGTTTTGATCAAATAGGTTCAAGGGCATATTAATGATCTTTAAAAAAGATTATTAAGCAACTGAAGGCAATAATCAGATTATTGAAGTTAATTTTTTGATTAAAATTTCTAAAAAAACTCGTTTCATCTAAGCTATGCTACGCTACGTTTGCATGTTTCTCATTTCATTTATTTTTCTCAAAATAGTTTCTTAAATTTTTTATTTTTTTATTTTAATTTCTTCATCACAACTAAGATAGGCAGGCATAGCATATTTTTACAAAATCTTTTGTTAAATAATTACAAGAAAAAAAACAACAAAAAACACATTAACTTTCTCTGGCATTGTTTGGAAATTTTTTGCAAAACAAAAAAAAATGCCGAAAAAAAGTGAATAAAAATTAAAGCATTAAAGCAAAACTGCATTCGCACAGCTGGATATAAATTTAAAGATTGCTCACATTACAGTTTTGGACAGGCAGGCAGTCAGACAGTCAGTCAGCTAGTAACACAAGGCAAGGCAGCCACTCTATAAGAGCTATAAGAGCTGTATGGGCCAACAAAACAATTATTTGAGATTAAATGCCGTTTTGGTAAGCAAACTATCCATAAACACTCGTTTATATATACATATGTATCCTTACAAATGTATACAAAGAGAATACAGTTATCAGGAAAAAAACACCTTTTAAAGGGAAAAACATAGAAATCCCGAAAATAAGAAAACAAAAGTTAATTGTAAAGGACTCGCCTGGTGGTAAAAATAAGAAAAGATACGCTTGTTTGCTTCTTATTCTTAAAGGAAACATATTTTTGCAAAGGTCCTTAATAGGACAACACCCTGTAATGCCATTTTTCTAGGAAACAAAGTAAAAATTTTGATTTTAAAAAAAAATTTTTTTTTTTTGGAATTTGAAGTAAAAATTTCCTTTTTAAAAAAATTCAAAATTAAAATTAATTAAATTCCTTGTTTTATTGCTATTGTAACAGCAACAACAACAAAACATGTTATACATATTGCTGCCATTCGAGTTGCCATAATTATTTTGTCACATTGTTAACCATGTATTGCAGAAAAAAAAATTGAATTTCTTGATTAATTTTTTTTTTAATTTAATTTATACAACTTAAAGCCATAATTCATGGTTAAAATTGTCTTATTTTATGTGTTAATTATTTTAACAACTATTACTTGAACAAAACGAAACGAAACATTGCAATTCGATTGACATTTTTTTTCTTTCAATTTTTTTTTCTCTCCGTAACAATCCATAAATCGATTCAGTTTGATTGTTTGTTTCGAATGAAGCATTTGTTGTTGGTTGCCAAACAATTTAATTAATTTTTATTTTTTTTTTTTCAAACAAAAATAATTATGTTGCTCAAACAATTTGTTGTAAATAATAATCATAATAATAACAACGACAACGACAATAATAATGAGAAAAATATACGAAGAAAAAAGCGAAAAAAAAAATTAGAAAAAGTTTAAAATTTTTATATAAACGGAGACAAATTTGTACGAAGTAAATAACCCATTGAGGGGAGAGACATATAGCTACACAAGCACTAACATAAATATGATCTAAAAGTGGTATGGCAAGGATAAAAACTTTCGCGTTATTGTAACATCGCAGAAAATGTCCAATATTGGGTATCAATATTAGGCCAACATTTTACCAATCGTTTACAGAAAGCACAACTCTTGTCAAAAAATGCTATTTTGGACCTCCATTTTAATGGGCAGTAAGCAGCGGATAAGGGAAGCCTTCTTTTTAAATAGTAAAACAACACATCAGAAGTAGCTCATCTTGCTTAACGCACTTAATCGTGCCGGGTGCGAAAATAACCGTCTAGTAGTTCTAGTAGAAGGTGTAGTAGCAACTAGACTGTCGTGGATAGTCTTATGTCAAAAACCCTGAGAGTAAAAGAATATTGCCATGAAAAGTACCTCAAAAATCTGTCGTTCAGGCTCGACTTTATTCTGTAAGTTGTCCACATTTTAGCACAACTTTTCTAGTAGGTTTTTCACTATTTTTACGAGTTCTTTGGTTTATGTTTGCAAATGACACCACAACTGTCAGCCACCACAACTGACAGCCTTATCCGAAAGGCCATATTAAAACCATAACATGGATAAACCGAAATCTCCGTTACTATTATTTGCATTGGCCAACACTGTGACTGATGCTGCTGTAGTGTAGTATAAATTGTGTTTGCTTATAAGACGATAGCCCATGTTTCAACCTTTGGCTCAGAAATCTCAAATAAAACGAAATATGAAGATAAATAATCCTTATGACTGATTTCTGGCAAAAGTTCTGCGAGTAAATGAAATTCCCGTGAACCAAGTTGCTCAAAAATCTGTCGTTCAGACTTTTCAGGCTTTAAACTGCAGGTTCTATAGCTCATGAATAAAATTAACACACACAACACAAATGGTGTAAGAAACAAAGTTGTAATCCTGACTAAAGGATTGTAGTGATCTATGAAGTAAGAGAATTTTCTATAAAATCCCTTTGGCCTTACAACAAGCTTCTTCATCAAACTGAAGACTTATTTCAGTACAATGAACGTAATGGAAAATATTTCTCACTCTTCATGTAGCAGGCCCTTCATTTAAAGCTTCTTATCTTTCAATTCAAATAAAACAAATTCTATGTGAGATATCAATGCAATTTGTTATTCGTTTGAAAGGCTTACTGATGACACTATATGAGAAATATAATAACGTTCAAATGGCCTTCACGGTCTCTCTGGTTGAAGTGAAAGTGAAATATTTAATTTTCCATGATTCTAGCCTATAAATCAGATTGAAGTTGGTCGATCGCAATAGTTATGTTGGCTTTGAGGACTTTTGTGGTTTCTGGCTAAGTCACCTACACCTGCTGCCTAAGAAAATCTTACAAGAAAAAGTCTAACTCGGTTAAATTGCACGATCTGACCGACCTGTTTACATCATTTCAAAATGAGGCGAGCATACAATCGAATTTTTTTGTGCAGACTATTCAATTTGTTATGAGCTAGAGGGCACATAGTGTCTTCCCATTGCAACTAAATGTCTTTGGTATTTACATCATCCAGCTCAGGTCAAAACAAGTTCGTAGTCACCGCCTTATAGTTTTCCTTGTTAACTAGGCAACGTCTTTCTCAAAGAAATATGAATTGATGACACCGCCAGCCACAAATTGATGCATTAAACGCTTTTTGATCTCAGATGGTTTCAAATTCTACAATTTTATTTTGCTTGCAGAACTGTCCTATTAAAACCTCATGTCGTTGATGATGAAATTATCGAATGTTAGACAAAAGAAGATTATAATTTCCGACCTAAAGTGACAGTGGCAGACTAGCCAATGTTGAAACCACTTGTCGTTGGTGAAGAAAGTTTCCAATTCAAAGCAAAAGAAGATGGTAATCGCCAAACTATTGGGGCAGTTATAGCCTGACCAACGTACGTGATCCTCAATAGAATACGGGCCAATGATTCTGTCAGTTCAAAATCCACACGGGAATTTTTTCGATATTTATTGCACTCTCTTGAAACTCATGTGTATTGGCATCGTTTCAAATTCTACAGTTTTGTCTTGTACGTAGAGGTGTCCTGTTGAAATCACATGTCGTTGGTGGTCAAATATGGTAACCATCAAACCTATAGTGACCAAAGAAATATGGACCAAGGTTTTCCAGTTTTTATTGTACTCTCTTGAAACTCATGTTTAAATTAGTATCGCTTGCTTATTGCTTTCAACGTTGGTTGCTTGTATGTAGCCTTTAAAGGTTTAAAGTTTTATTTCAACGTTTTATGACCATTTTATGACAATCTTGGCAAAACGAAATAGCATTTCAAAAAAAGGCTTGTCATAATTGTTAAGAGTCATTGTTAATATTTTTTCCTCTTTTTTTCTGTTTCTTTGTTTCAGTTTCCTATAGAGGAAAGTATCTTTTTTTTTGTTTTGTTGTGTTACGTTTCTATGATAGAAGAGGAAAAAAATTATGAAAATCAAACTGACAGAGAAAACCTGACTCAAATGACCTTAACTTTAAACTTATAAAACAAAACAAATGTTCTACAGTCAGTCATTTCGAATGTAAATAAAATAAAATATAATATAAATACATAAATACATACATACATACGTACATACGTATATAAAAAAAATAAGTGATATTTTATACTGATAGCGATCAATCAAATTGCAAGTATAACGTTCAAATAGCTGTCGTAACTGCACCTTATTTTCAGAGATAATAAAACGATCATAAAATAAAAATCACAAGAAAAAAAAATCACAAATCAAATACATTTAAAACATGTAAAACTACAGATAATAAAACAAATCGAAAAAACAAAACAAAATAAAATTTCTAAATTCCAACACAATACTTAAATATTTTTTAAAGTCTACATTTAGGCTTTTAAACTTATCCTTCTCTTTAGAGTAACGCTGTCTATGTGTTTTTCCATTATTATGCAAATCCAATTTATTAAAATTTCTTTCTTTTTTTCTTCCATTTCATTTTATCTTCTAATTTTAATAACATTTTATGCAAATCAAATCTCAAATCTCAGCGCTCTTTAACTCTTACCTTAGCTCATAAGCATCCTTAAAATATGCACCCTTTTTGACTGTGCACTCTTTATCAAAATTCTCTTGGCGTAGTGTCATAAACTCATTAACAAATTTCTAACACAGTAACGGGGTAAAACTGTTAGCATTCAAAACATAATTTCTCTTTGAGAGCCAGAGAAGGGAGTTATGATGACTTCTAGTAGCTTTTAAAAGCTTAATGGGTTTAAATCAAATTTTTGTTTAAATTGATTGAGGGGAGGGGGGGTGTATATGGCGGAGTATAGAGTTAAATGTCATAATGTTTACAAACTTAATAAAATCTTAGAAAATATTTAGATTTTTAAAAGGAATCGTATTTTTCTTAATGAGTTTAGGCTCTAAGAGAGTCTCTATGTTCTAGAAAGATGTTTTCTATGTTGGAAATTATCAGGTACAAATCAAACACTGTTAACACTGCACAAATTCTTAAAACCCTTGTAGGGTTTCGTGGAACAAAGAAATTTTTAATTTTAATAATTCAAGATGCGAAACATTGCCTATTATTTTGGGTCTCATAAAGACTTTTTAAATAATAGCCCCAGTTTTTAGCTTTAAATTGAGTGTATAAACTAAGCTGGTGCCTATGAAATCTATCAAGTTCTTGTAGAAAATTTTTGTGTGAAGCAACAAAGACTTAAAGTCGCCGCGATCCAGTTGGCAGTGCGTTTGCTTATTAGATATAAGGCCTCGATTCAGACCCTAAGGTAGACGTCTCGAACGAAATATGAAAAAATATTTCTCGGAAACTTCCTCTCAACAAATAAAAAAAAAAATTTACCCTGAGAGTAAATAAAATTGCCATGAAAAATTTCTCAAAAATCTGTCGTTTGGAATCGACTTCAAACTGTAAGCTCCGCCACTCATGTATGAAATTATATGTATGTGTTGTGAGAAGCTAGGTTGTAATCCTGACTAAAGGGTTGTACTGACCAACTACGCACATAAATGAAGTTGCCATAAAAAATATCTCAAAAAATCTGTCAACTGTTTACTGTAGGGCTCACCTCTCTTGTATTAAACTAACCCACACAACATGGCTACTGTAAAGCTGGATTCACCCATGGTTTCGGTACAAAATTTTTTTTTATATGAAGTTTGACGTTTCACTTTTTGAAAGAGAGAGAGAGAGAGGAAGAGAAAAAATTTTGTTCGAAACAATTTCAGCTTGAATTGGTTTAATTTTAATTTTTGTTCCCAAACAATTGAACAGTGTTGCCAGACACTTCAATTTTCTAAGCAATTTTGTTAAAAAAATTCAATAAAATTAGTAATACTAATACGTCGTTTACAAACATATTTCATATGGCAGCCTTGTATTTCCAGAACAATTGTTCGAAGTGGGTGAATCGTTTCAGAACAAACTCTCAAAAAACTAAAATTGTTTCCGAACAAACATTTTGTTCTGAAACCATGGGTGAATCCAGCTTAAGAAGCTAGGTTTGCAACTATGACTAGCTTCACTTAGTTTTCCAAATCATATTTTTGATATTAGAAACACGTATTGCTTGGGTTGACCAAAAAAGTTACTCAGATCATGTACAAATTTAGATTCACTGGCAAGAATATAAGAATTCATGACCAAACAGTTATCAACCATTTGAAGAAAGCTGGTTAAAGGAAGACGCTCGATGTTAGGGATACAAATTTCTGTTTGTGAAATCAGTTAAAATATATTAGCGGAAGTGAAGTGACCTTAATTTGTGAAAAGGTTATAGACAAAGTAAAATAAGGCTTTTCAAATGGTTGCAAAACCAGGTTTGACATCATGGAAGGTAGTATTGTTTGTCTTATATGATCAAAACGATTGTGTGTGATTGAAGCAAGGAATTTCTTAATTTCTTAACTTTTTTTTTACTTTCGAAAATATTTTTTTTATTTTTTTTTAATTTTAAAACAAATTTTCATTCATTATTTCGTTTGATATTTACGAAAACAAAATACTTTTTTTATTTTTGTAATCAAATAGGCAATCACACACAAGTTTTTGTTTGTTACGTTCTCTAATGCTTAGAAAATTTTTTAAGTGCAATTGCACATGATTTAACCCCAGAACCTTTAAGAAAAAAATTTACACGTACAAAAATATACAAAAAAAACAAAAACAAAAACAACAAAAAATTAACGAATAAATACGCCATAAAATCGCACGCCCAACAAACGAAAAAAAAAGAGTCTCGAAAATCTCAAGAAAAACTATTTTTGTACGCACATTGTAAAGCAGCCAGCAGACAATGATCGATGAAAATGAAAAATTAAATGCATGATCACGTCTAAAACAAAAGAAAAATTCAAAAAAAAAGGATTTTGAAAGCAATTTTTTTTTGTTTTTTTTTCATTTTTGCTAAAGATTTAAAAAATTTTTTCTTCTTGTTTTGTTTGTTTTTGTTTTTAGTTTTTAAATGAATTTTTGTAAAAACAACTTATATTGGGTGGGTTTTTTTTCAGAAGAAAAGAAAAAAAAATTATTTTTAATTATTATGGCGTCAATTATTTTTTAGATTTTAAAATTCTTAAAAAAAAAAAATAAAAAAAATTATTTTGTCTTAGTGGTCTGTCTGTCTGTCTGTCTGTCTGTCCCTCTGTCTTTGTGTTTCAAAAACCGTAAGTCTGTTTGACTGAACGTCCGTTTTTTCTTTTTTTTTTGGTGTTTTTAAACGAAATGTCTGTGTTATTGTCTGTAGACACAGTCAATGAAATCACTTTAACTCAGCGGGAGATGAGTAGAAGTGAATTCTGTTTCGATATTTTATTTACGTGGCTTAATTTTTGTATATTTTCAAAGGTTGCTGTTTGGTTGTTGTCTTGCGTTTATATTTTCGTTTATTTTTCATTTTTTTTTGTGTGTTTCAGGAAAGAAAACCCAAACAACACAATCATTGCAAGGCAGACCACCGAATTGTCAGTTTGATATGCCTTAAATTTGTCAAATTCAAATCGAAAAAACTAAAAGAAATCAGAAAACATGCTTAAGAAATATTAATTTAAAGTGATTTCCAAAAAAGTCCTTTTTTTCCAAAGAAAAAATATAAGAAAAGTTTATCAAAAAATTTCTTCTCGTATAGACTGTTTGACTACCTTTCGATTGAAGGTTAGAAGCAGAAAATAATTTTTTTTTTTAATTAATTTTGTTTTATTTGCTCAATGATGATATAAATATTGTATGTTTAATGATGATGATGATGATGATGATCATCATAACAATGATAATAATAATGATGACGCTAGCATTCGACTCCGTTTCTCTACTCTACACTACACTACTCTACTCTACTCTACTCTTCTACATATTAATTGTATGGCATTGTATTGTATTGTATTTTATTGTATTGTATTGTAGAGTGTATATGAAAAAGATCATTTTTCGTTGTTGTTGTTGTTGTTGTTGGTTTTTTTTTTAACCGTTTTTATTTAATATTCCCCCTCCTTTGATTGTTCTTTGGACCGATTGCTGTTTTTTTCTTTTTTCTTTGTAGCGTCGATATGTGTACACATTTAAAATGCTTTACCCAGCAGGGTGCCGTTTTTTTCCCTCTCTTTCTTCTTTATATTATTATTGTATACATACTCGTACATATATGTACATATGTATGTATGTATGTCTTGTTCTGTATGTATGTTTTTGTTGTTGTAGCCATTCTGAAATCATTTACTTTTTAAAGATTGTTTTTAATCAAAGTCATTAAGGTTTTTACTGGCAAGAACAATATTAATATACACTCACACTCATTTATTTTTGAATTGAAACAAAACAAAACAAACAAAAAAAATTTTTTTTTAAATCTTAAAAAATAAGCTGAAACACACACTAACAAACGAGCTGAAAATTAATTCTTTGAAAAAGTATAAATTAAAAACAAAATTAATTTAATATACATACACACATAAATACATACATACATAAATACATTATATATGTACATATTATTGCATATACATTGTTATATTGCATACATATGTGTATGTATGTGCATCAGACTTCATGCACATTTTTTGTATACCAAAAACCAAACAGAAACAAGGTTTAACTGTACTTAGAGGTAAAGAAAATTCTGGAAAGTTTTCATGAAGATTTTTAGAAGAAAAAAAAACTGCAGTATTCTTAGTCAACAAGATCTCTATGCAGACCAAAGGAAAATCCATCAAACTTTTTACAAATCTTGATACATGTTTTGACATTTTGATCTCCTCAACAAGTGTGTTACGCCATATGTTTCAATTACATAACAGGAGTGCGACCTAGCTTCTCACACCACTCATGTCGTGTGTGTTAATTATACGCACGATTGGAGAGACCTACAGTTTTTTGAGTAATTTTCTTTACTCATAGATTTTTGGAAAGAAAGAATTTTTTTCTTCTTATTACTCTTTGGTCGAAATGTCTGAGCCATGGATTGAACCACGGACTCTCATCTAATAAGCCAACACACTACCTACTAGACAAGGGATTACTATTTCATAGCACAATTATGCAGAGATGTTTCACAAACATTGCTTATGCTCTTTTATTTAGTCGTCGATCGGACTGCAGCAAGTGAAAATGTTAACAGATGCCATGACATTTTCTTTTCAGCTTTACACTCAAAAAATATCTTAAATAAAAAATATTTTAAAAATTCTTTTATTAAAATGCAATGCCTTATATGTTCTTAAAGGACATTTTAAGACATTTAAATGATAAGGAAAGGGAAATAAAATAATTTTTTTTTTTGGAAAAATACAACGATTTGTTATTAGCAAGGGAGGAAATTTATGAACCAAAAACAGCTCCCAATAAATATCCTAAAACATTCCATAATTTGTGAGTCAAAGATGCATAGCTTTATGTATGTTGATGAAATGAAAATCAAAATATCTTATATTACTAACATTTTTCTTTGACAGTACGTAAAGAAATTCTCTCAATTTGTTCTCTCTCTCTTACTCACTAATACCAAACAATTTTTGGTAAACCCTGTACTAGACTACAACGACTTCAGTCGAATTGTTACTCAATGCAATTAATAGTAACGGATATTTCGGATTACACATCTTATGCTTGTTGAATATTTTTCATTTGTGTTGTCTCTTGCGAAAATGGGCCAGGGAACGCTTGTAATTAAACCTGGCCACCTCTCGAGCAATACGCGATTATCATGGTCATTATGATAGGCAAGATTATAAAGAACTTTGAAGAGAAAGAAAAGTGTTGCAGATTTACTTAGTCTGGGTCATCATTGCAATGCATTCACTCCCAAAAACATTGTTTTTGTTAGTGAAAGTGCAGTGGATAATCCCAATTTGTCGATTCTTTACATGGTACTCAGTAATTGAGCCTAGCTTACGGCTTATTATGCCACATTTTGCACATAAATTTACATCTGCGCACACATGAAATCCAGCTCATGCAACTATTAAAGGTGGCTGACCATTTACAACGTCATAGATATACTGATAGTGATAAACGCTAGTATAACAGGCTTACAATGCTAAATTTTCTAAGAATATTCACTTCAGCGATGAAACTCCTCTCTTAGTCGGTCTACAAGCAAAACTGGCGTGTATGGAACTGGAGGAATTCAAGAGTAATTGTAGGTGACAGTCTGAAAAACATCACAATATGAAAGGGCCATTGGCTAATTTCTTTTCCAAAATAACTCTGAAAAAACAGCCACTGTCAATTCAGGGCGCTAAGGCCATAAAGCCTAGTAGGTAGTGTGTTGGCTTATTAAACTCTCGTAAAAGAGGAAATTTAAAAAAAATATTTCTTCGGCGATTTTCTCTCTGCAGGTTTCTGGCAAAACCTCTGAAAGAAAAACAAAATTGCCGTGAAAAGTTTTTCAAAAATTCTGTCATTCGGTGTCGACTTTAAACTGTAGGTCCCGCCACTCACGTATAAAAATTAATTCACACAACGTAAGTGCGGTGAGAAACTAGGTTGTAAGCCGGACTAAAGGATTGACCAATTATGTATGCATGTATGTATGTTTTTTTTGCCTGCAATTAAAAATAGGAAAGGGAACGAGAGCGGACAATAGGATTCGGCCGATTTTAGCTATTTTATGCAAAAACTTTTCAGAAAGAGAAATTACAGGTTTTAGCAACTACAATTCGCCAGCAAAATAACGCTTTTTGTGGAGCGGAAAATCCTTAGCGCCTTATTTAGTTTGCAATTGAAAATATCGAGGCGAACGATCAATGCCAAGAGCTACACAACTCTACCCATTTTGTGTTTTATTATATGAAAACTTTCCAGAAAGGGGATTTTGCAGTTCTTGGCAGCATCAATTGATCAATAAAATAATGCGCTTTGCCGTCGTTAGACTTTTTGTGGAGCTTCGTCAAAGAGTATATAAAAAACACAGAAAACTTATGGAAGTATTGCCGAGTTCTCCTACGAAATTTGCGAACAGGTGAAGGAAAACAATCTGAAAAAGATCAAATGCTGCAGCTAAATCACAATTACAAGAGCTAAGCATTATAATGAAATAAAAGTTTCAGCAATAACACAGCTTTATCTAGGATTTATTTAACTTGGCTTTTAAACCCAAAAAAAAACTGAATGACCTCCCTGAAGATTATAATTTTTTATTTTTTATTTTTTT
>QOCX01001182.1:30752-43374 GCA_005959815.1 Sarcophaga bullata | reverse complement strand
AAACTTGTCTAAATGGGGAAAAGAATCATCATTAAAATGAAAAGGCGAAAACGTACTGAAAAAGTAAAAGACCAGAAATCAAATATTAATTTAGTATGTGAGCTAGGACGCGACCTTTTTCGTCGTCTTCTCATACAAAATAAATACTGTTAAAGAAAACTGAAGAGAATACAAGAACAGAAGAAAATAAACGTTGGAAATAATTTCTTAAAGTATTAAGATAACAAGATAAAAAAAAATAAAGAATAACTGTGTGTTCAATAATAGCAGGCGTAAGATTTTATACGTTTTGTTTACTTCAAAATGAATCACTTTAAATACGTTCTATTCATTCATTTGTAATTGTGATAGAAATCGATGGCACCGAACACTGCGACTATAGCAGTAGTGCTACAATTATTACCGCCACTATTATTTTAGTTTTTTTTTTTTTTTTTGGGTTTGTTCTTTTCTTGTTATCGTTTTTATCGGTGAACCTCAGTTAAAATCTCATGCCCTTTTAAGTAGGTCTCAAAGCGTGTTAATAAATACTTATTGTTACAAAAAGAAGAGGAGAGCAAGGAAAGGACCATTTCAATTCGGAATTCGTAATGTAGTATTGAAAACTATTTACTTTCCCTTTATATTGTAAATACACTTAAATTTATACGTTTAAATATATCTCAATATATACAAAATGTTCTCTCACCCTCTCTTTCTCTCTCTTTCTCTCTCTCTCTCTCTCTCTTATAAAGCATTTTATAGCAAATTTGTTTATATTGCTGCTTAAAAGTTGAGTTTGTTTGTGTGTGCTTGCCTGAGTGCCTGAGAGTGTAAGTGGGTTTTTTTTTTTTTGGTTTGAAAAGTCTCGGAAAAATCTTATTTCCTTTTGTCTGTATTAAATCTTAAATATTTTTGTGGCCAAGTGATAAACTTTTATCATCTGTTATGGTTACGGCTGATGCTGTTTTTGACCAAAAGCTTAAGGTTATTTGGTTGACTGACTTTCTATGAAATATTTATTCTTGGCTTATTGAAAGTATTCAAGAATTAAATTGACCTTTAGTTATGAAATTAAGAGATCTGAAATAATTAATCTCAAGGAAACGGATTATATTTAAACAAAAACATGCAGCATTAAATCTTTCAAGAGAACTACAATTTAAAAGTCGAATACTATAGTTTGTTGTTTTAATAGAGTCAGGTAAGATGTGACGAATGAATTTGAATTAATTAAACACTTCTCAGATGTACTATGTAAACTATTGACATGAAATGACTAATTTTCAATTTTTTTTTTCAATGATTTGCCATCAAAAGTCTTTAAACAAAAAAAGTCTTGAAAAGATAGAAATAGAGAGAGAGAGAGAGAGAGAGAGAGAGAATAAGTTTATAATGAAAATAAAAGCATAATAAAAGTGAATATTTTCTTTTTATGGGATTAATTACCATTATTGTCAATTCAAATCCCTGCCATTATTAGACTGTCCATTATTTCCTAGAAAAACTATTGCAATTCAGTTGTATTGTGTTGTTGCAGACACTCCCAGAACAAAACAAAAGAACAGACCAATTGACAAGCAATCGTCATTAAATTTCGATAAATATCGATAACTTGTTGTTTCAAAGTGTTGCAATTTTTTTTCTCTTTCATTCAAGACAAAACCATCATCGTCAGCCTCTGTATAGTCAATGTCATGAATGATTTTTTGTTTTTTTTATTTTATCTATTGTAGATGAAAAAATAACACACACTCACACGCTCCTACAAGCATTACTGTGTATGCTTCATTTAATTGCTTGAAGCTGGTAGGTTCCATTCATATTTTATTGCTGTTGCTGCTATTTTAGTTACAACATGCCATACATGAATAGCCAAACATCCCAGCGTACAACGATCCACACCATCACACCCACATTTTATTCTATGTTTTCGATCAAAGCTTGCATTGTTTTTCATACGACTCCATTGTGGAAACACACTTATATCTACACATATGTACGTAGTTCGAATATTCCTAAGCGAATGACATTGATGATGCTTTGTCATGTATGGGGATTTGGTTTTTATCTAAAAGAATCAAAAAATAAAAAAATAAAGAAAGTCAAGAGACAAAATACAAAATGACGAACAACATTCATTCATTCAATCATGTCATACCATCTCATACAAAGTCTAAGAAATATTGAAAATTTCCATCATCATTATTTGTTTAAAATGAGCAGATAGTCACTCTGGATTTTTTCAGGAACTCACAGAAACACTCATCTCGGCAATGGCATTTAAAGAAACGAGGGAAATGTGAACAAATAAATACAATAGATAATCGAGAAAGGCTCGTTATATCTCTCTTCTTTTTCTCTCTTAACGGTCGTTTTTTAAATATGCCTGGTTAGGGGAGAATAATGACTGCTTAAATTAACGCCTCAATTGAATTTGAGTATGAAAAATGATTTTTTTTTTGTAAATGTTTTCCATTTCCTATACCAAGTTATAATATGTCTTTGAAGGTTTAGGACAAAATGAACATATGATGACAAATTCTATTAAGATAATCTAAAAGCAAAATAAAAATGTTTTAAATAAATGCTGATTAATTGAAATGAATCGTTTTTGATGAAAGTTTGACAAATTCGAATGTTTGAGTGATAGTTGTGTGGTTTCTCAATAAATTTTCAAATAATCAAAATGGTATTGGGTGAGGCGCATTTCAGAAATTTCCAATAACAGAGTTTATTTTTGAATTGACCAAAGAAGATGAATCATTAAATCACAAACAATTATTCATAAAGATTTATTTAATTTTTTTCTTTTCTTACGAATAACATTTTTTGAAAAAATATCATTCTTTCCCCACAAATTACAAAAAAATGACAATGAAAACAATAACATTGAGATTGAATAGCGATATGCGGTGGATATACTTTAAAGTGAATTCTTCTGAAGTTGTCGTTTAAGCATACAGACATACATTCCAACATTTATTAGGGCTTATGTGACTGAATGCGTACGAATATTGTTATGAGAAGATGCAAAAATTCATACGGGAACTCGTGCAAGCGTACAAGGGATTGATGTTTGTTTACTTATTATTTGTTTTTGTTTTCTGTTTTCTGTTTCTTCATCACTATTTTACTATTCTCTTAAGTATTTGTTTACCTAATAGTATACAACGAAAATGTAAACAAGAACACTAAAGCGTGTGTGTGTGTGTGTTTGTGTAAAGAGAAACAAGACATGTTTTTATGCTTGTGTTTGTTGTGTTGGTGTATAATAATAACTTTATATTTTTGCTTACCCTCTCTCTCTCTCTTTCTCTCTCTCGCTCTCTCTCTGAATATCGCACACAGCGATATACCCAATTGCACGCTGGCATACATGCTCATACATCGTAATGTTGTTGTTGTTACTGTTGCCGTTGTTTTTATTATTTTTGTTATTGTATCGTTGTACGTGTTTGTGTTTTAAGAATTTACTTGTTGTTAAAACGTGCGTAAAATTTTAATTAAAAACTTTTTCTTTCCTTTACTTTCTGCAGAAAAATGTTTTTGTTCTTTATTTCTTATTTTTTATTTCATTCGTTTCATTCTTTTTCGGTTTTGTTTTGTTGTTGTTTTGGTTTTTGCTCCTATTTTTTTTTTTATTATAAACACATACAAATAGTTATTTGTCTATATTCCATAGACAAGCTCATACATACATACAAACGTGCACATGAGAAATAAAGTTGTTGGTATAATAGAGATTTGAACTGTTAATACATACGTACGTATGTATGAAAGTATGTACGTGTGTATTGTTGTAATTTTTGTAGTTTAAGTTTAACTGAGGTTAGGTAACATCACCACTATCATTTAATTACCTTTGTTGTTATTGCTTTTATGATGCTGTTGTTTCTATTCAAACAACAAGTCTTCGAGTTTGAAAAGTATTTTTTCCCAAAACAGAAAATACTTGTTGTTTCTACTGTTTTCTTATCTTTTATTTTATTATTATTATTATTTATTTATTTATTTACTATTATTATTATTATTATTTCTGTTTATTGTTTTTTATTTTTTTCATTAGTTGATCCTATGAAATTGTTATTATTTTGCAATTATTTCATAAAACTTAAGTTGTAAAAGTAAGTAAAATAAAGAAAAAAATCGTTATATTTTTTGTTTAAATTTCAGTTTAATGTAAACGTTTTGTATGAATGTGTGCAAACTTGTAGAAGTATTTCAGTCAATAGATTTATAAATGATAAAATTAATTAAAAAATTGTGTCTTCAAAGAAAATTAATAGAACAAAAAAAATTAAAAAATAATTTTATTTATTATGCCTTATATTATGTGTTCAAAGGTCATGCACACATATAATGCCGTTATACTACATAGACGTTGTTGCGTATAAATATTTCGCAATAAACTCCATGTTAATGTCTATAAGTGTCCAGTTGTCAGCCTGGCTTTAGCTTTACTTAAGGACAATTATTAAAAGTTATTCGACTATGAAACAACAGTATTCTTTATCATACGTTTTTCGCTATTCATCAACAGCTCTTACCAATATGTTGAATTTTATTTATTACTACGCTTCCATAGATAAACATAAAATTAAAAAAAAATTGTTTGTAGTATTATTTTTAACGACAATTTGTTAATGTTATGATAAGCCTTGTTGTATTAAGCTTGAGTTACAAGTTCAAATCTCAACTTGAAAAAAAAGACATTTGCAGTCTTTCATGAAGCGTAATCCTGACAACTGTTTGTACGTTTATGAAAATTGAAGTTAGAATAACTACAATACTTTAAAGAAATTGTTAAAAAATTTCCGATTTTTACGATGAAAATGAAAATGGAATTTTCTCGTTTGGTTTCCATCTATATTTCGATGTTAATGTCCCATATTCTACATTATTTTTCTTATGCCATCTGATAAAAGTACAAAAGTTTAATACTAATTAATTTTAATCATATAAATGACTTTCAAACTAATCAAATAAGAAATCATCAAATAAGTTCATAGTGATGTACGTGTGTGTTCATGTTCATAAAATAAATTCATTAATGAATGTATGTAGCTATTCAAAGAATAGAGACATAATTCTACTCTGAACGTACTGTTAGTTTGTATACTTTTAATCATATCTACCATATATTTTAGATTTTTAATTACGCACACATATACACACACAGATCTACACACATTTGTATATAATTTAGTTATAGATAAAAAGAAAATCTTTATAACTCTATTCCTGTAAGAGTCGCTCATACACACGTATCTACATACATACAGACATGTAAGATATTATTTCATTTCAAATAGTTCTTTATCTCATTAGTATGATTATTATTATTATTGTTGTTTTTGTTGTATTTGTTTTTATTGTTGTTGTTGTTTCTATTATTATTATTATATTAATATGTGAGACACATAACTTGCCGGTCATTAGTTGTCATTGTTTTAAGAAAATTTTCAAAATATTTAATTAATTTTAGCCATAAACAGCCATAAAGAAAACGAAGGAGAAAAAAAAGGAAATCATAAAATGAAAAGCAGCTGTAACGAATACGAGTAAATAATTTTATGAGAATCACATCCTTGTTCGCATCATTATCTCCAGTACGATTTGTTGAGTAGAAAACCATAAAAGAGATATCAGGACATTGGTAGTGATAATGATGGTTATAAAATTTATTAAATTAAATACTTAAACAAAGCATATCCTGGCACATGCATACATACATATGTGCATTAACCAGAGCAAACAGACATAGCAGTCTATGTGAGTATAAGCAAAATGGAACATTGTAAGTGCATTATCTTTGCATTAATTTGATGAATTTATAATAAAAATTAATTAAAGAATTATACGAATAAAAAAATACGAATAAAAAATACGTAATTTATAGAGATAGATATTCTACTAATACAAATAGCATCAAATATTGCATCGTTCTCATGAAGGAGATTTTTTTTTTGATAATAACGCATCATTGTCGCTTACCTCATACTTTTGTAGACTAGTTTTCTTTTATTACCTGTTTATATAAATAAGCAGACACTATGTTTGCTATTGCAGTCCTCAGTCACAGTTCAAAGTTGCTTCCGCGCTTTGGCCTATAGTTTTAGACTTAAAATGAACACTGAATATTGTAGTAAGAATCGTATGTAATATATTCGCATGAAATAATTACAAAAATTTGTTGGGTCGTATTGTATTTTTTTTTTATGCTGCCATCACATTTCATTCATAACATTTCCCTTCTATCGTAATGAACAATATTTTTATTAAGAACTTCATAAATTCACTGGCATCTATTTTGCTCGGTTCATGAATGACAAAAACTTTTGTCAAACATGTGTATTACGTTTATTCATCTACGATACTATTTTCCGTTTCTACTACTCTTGTATTCTCTTTTGTTTTCTATAATTTTTCTCCTCTTTACATGTGTAGAGAAAAGCAGGCAGTGCATTTACAAAACATTAAATTCATAAACTTGAAGCGGTAGTAGTAGTAGTAGTAGTAGTAGTAGTAGTCTTGCAATATTGATGTAAAGGTGCTTGTATAATCACTGTAGCCGACTCTATATTTGTATGGAAGTATGGAAGTAGAGATAGATATTCACATAAATATTTTTTACACCTGCTGTTTTGTCACAATTTTTAAATGAGTTCAAAACTATACATGCTCATGCCATTATAAAAAAAAATGTGATAAAAAGATTTTTCAACTTTTTTAACTGTGAAATATGAATCAGAAAAGTTTCTTATTACCTTTGTTTTATTATGCAAAAAGCAAGATTTATACATTTACTGTTGTAAGCAAACGTTTCTCTTTTGAGCAGCAGTCAGACTTAAATTTTAGTTTAAACTAAAATTCATTGTAGTCTTTAAGACAAACCGAATATCCTTAATAGACAGAAGTTTAAAGGAAACAAGTGAAAAAAAAATAAAGGCATTTCACGAGACATTTATAGCTTCATTTAGAATACTTCAATATGAGAAACATTTTGTTATTTATCTCTTGTTATTTGATCATCTTTTACTCTCTTACCATCTATTTGTGTTTTTCCAAAACCACAAATCAATCAAGATTTTTTTCGTCTTTTCCTTTTTTTGTGTTTCTTTTCTTTCAACCAGTGTCCGATTTCATTTAGTTCTCAAATGGTAAAGGATTGTATTCAAATTTTTCTGCATACTATCCCATTGAATAATTAAAGCTTTCTAAAGTAGCATATACAATTATAAGATAGGATAGGATAGGAAATTTAATTCAATTACAATTAATTCAGTTGTACTATTCTGTTTTCATTATATTTTTAACTTTTTGCTTAATTAAATTTAATTCACTTCAAAAGCATTTACTCTCCTGTATGTTCACGGCTCAGAAATCATTCATAACAGGATAAGAAAATCAATAGGAAGTAACAAACGGAAATTGTCTTATATGCGCACCACAGCTAAAATGACACAAGGATATACTGCTGCTGCTAATCTAATACTTAACTTGTACGATTAATTTCCTATTTGGTTTACAAACAGCAAGAGTTAAGATTTTATATCCAAACAGCGGAAGTCATATTAAATTTAATATATGGTAGGACATATTGAGCATTCATATGTGTTTTTGTTTGTGTTTCTGTTACGTCACATCTATTTAAAGAAATACTTAAAAACAAGAAAAAAAAAACAAGAATAAAATAACAATGATTTGTATTTAATAGCGAATGATAAATGAGAGATACCGGATGACACATTTCATGATTGCAATCCATATTCCATATTTTATTTAACCAATATACATACAATATACCAATATATATATCAATATACGTATACAATATATTTCATTATTATTTAATCAGCTTAACTATAATGTTTAAAACGTTATAATAGTTAACGGCTTTTTTTATACATTTTTCTCTTTTTTTTTTAACGCTTCACTATTGTTATGGACCAGAAGGAAACACACTAAAATCCCATATTTTTCTTTTGTTTGCCCATTAATTGCACTGAAATGAATATGCATTTTCGATAAATTTATTACAAATGCGAAATTATAAATATGTATGTATGTATGTATGTATGTATGTATGTATGTATGTGTGAGTTTTAATAGCAATTAATAGTTTTTATATTTTCATTTTGGCCCAGGTATATAATTATAGTTGGAGTTTGCATTAAATCATTTAAAAATTAATAAAACTTTAAAAGATAAAAAAATTTCCAAATTAACATAAAACGTATTTATTTCCTTTTTGTTTTCATTTTTAATTGTTTAAATAACAAAAAAAAAAAAGAAAAATTGAAATATTTTGAGACAAAAAAATTATGAGCGGCTACACGTAATAGTAAAGTGTCTCTTTTTACCTTTTACTTGATGCCAAGGAATAATATTCAATTCAACTCCCAAATCGCTATGCATTTAGAAAACTTTTTGAAAACACGTTTCAGATTTTCTCTAGCAAAAGCTAAAAGTGTTCCAACAAAGTGCAAAAGGAAACAAAAAACAAACAAATAAAAGTTGACCGCTCTTAACACTTTAGTTTTGAGCCACTCAAACATTGTTGTTAATAACAAAAAAAGAAAAAAGTTAAAAAGTCACACAATTTCATACGATGGTGGTTGGTTATGATTTTATATGAAAGCCAAAGCCATGGACGAGTTATACGTGTTTATAACTTTTAGCTGGCGTGTGAATAGAAAGAAATTTATTTCAATATTTAACTCAACAAAGTGCACTGTAGAATACATATTATGCGATACGAATTCGAAGGTGAAGCTATTATTATTATAAGTGGTAAGACAGATAGGTTTGTAATCACAAAACTTCTTAAAGACTTTAAAATTTGTTTACAAAATTTCGAAAGAATTTCCATTTTACCTGTGCTTGTTTTAAATACTTAAATGAAATCGCAGCTTAGATTATTATCGTTTTTTGTTGTTATTGTTTTTGTTTTGTTTTAATTTTTTGCCCTAGAGAGGCCAACTACTTAAAGTCTCGTCGTAGTATGAGAAAAACTGCAACAATAACTAAAACTACGTATCATATATTTTACTCACGTACAACATGCATTTGAAAAGCAAACAATCATGAATATCAACTTTGCCATGCAATCTGCATTAGAATTCACAGCAAGCAAAAGGGAATAAAAACCAGAAAAAAAATACAAAAAAAAAAAAACCCCAAGTCTAAATCATACCTATAAAATAATATGGCAAGCATAAACGAAATCAATGAGACACTACCATATAATTTAGCAGCATTTAAAGTATAATTTAAATAAATTTAGGAACACTCGCTAATAAATGCTCAAATAATCTCTTATAAATCACTTATCAACACATTTTTATCTCAGGTTTCATATCCAACGAACATTTTCTTTTGCCACCTTTAGGGTTTAAACAGTTAGAAAGTATGGAAATCATGAGAAGAAAAACAAAAAATGGCATCAACAATACCAAGTGCAACAATTACTCAAACACACACATACACTTTCACTACACATTGTATACACACACTGCATAAAACACATTTGCACCATCAATGTATATTACGTTTGCATACATTGGCGATGATTGTATGAGTGGTATGAGTTCCAAAGAAAAAATTACAATTTCTTCCCAGTAGATGTGTGAACATCTCGTATTAAAAATCTTTTTTGCGAATGATAAAAAGAAAAAAAAAAGTAAAAAAAAAATCAAAATGATATCGATGTGCTGAAAAGAAATCAAAATTGTTGAGCAGATGTTGGAAAAGTGATGCTAATTTGCAACAATTTTACAAATGTAAACAATTTAACCATTTTTATTTCCATAGACATTTGCTATATATGTTGTGAGGGAACTAAATTTCGAACTCTAATGAAAATATTTTATTATCAAAAGTGATAGGAAAGAGAGGCATCCAAAAGAAAAGAGCTAATCAATCTGAATCTTGTATCAATTGTTACAACTTGTTTTGATCGGAATGTAGAGGTTACATCAACTATATTTTAGGTAAAGATTTAAAATACAGAAACTAACTTTTTCTTTCTTGCTTATATTAAACTGTTTCAATAAAGTCTTATGACCGAACTCCATCAGTAGTGTTTAGCAGTGGGGGACAACGCTTGTCGTGGTTTTAGAACATTCGAATCAATTCAATGTATTTTCGTTATTGTTCGAAGACGCTATGACGTCAGTGCATTTTATTTGAAGCAATCACATCGAACTTGTGAACTCGATACATAATTTACCAATAAATGTAATAAAACATTTTGTTAATTCACTTTTGAAAATAGTACAGGTGGAGTTAGATAAGACGCAAAGGAGGGCTGGAGGACTATTGTTCCTAGGGTGGATGCATCGAAAGGTTGAAAGTGTTCTTTTTGACGTTCCTGTGATTTGGGGAAATTACTCGCAGAGTGAAGGGTATGATAAGAGTGAAAGGAATTANGTTGAAAGTGTTCTCTTTGACGTTTGACGTGATTTGGGGTAATTACTCGCAGAGTGAAGGGTATGATAAGAGTGAAAGGAATTAATTAATTGCAAACATTTTCTACTAATAGAATTAAGCAGACCCAGTTATGTAATATATAATATTATTCTTTTGTAGGATCATTTGAACTTACTAAATAATATATATTTCCTTCAAACTCGAATTTTTAAAGTCATACTTTACCAAACATTTTGAATATTACTTCTCTAGTGCCCTCGACTTTAGTACCTTCTTAAAAATGTTTTTTTCTTCTTTTTTTTTTTGTATTTAAATGTGTTCCATTTTGTTAATCTAAGAAAAAAAATCTTTACATAGTTTCTTCAGTTTAGCCAGCCCTAAACAGAAGTGCACAAATTAACTTCTAACATAAGTAATTAAGACAATAGAGTTATGCTGACTACTCCTCCTATTTTGGTAACAGAATAAAAACTTTTCCATTTTATTTTTCTTCTATTAGCGCCCTTCATCTTATTTGAAAGAAAAACAAGTAAAAGAAAGAAGAAAAAAAAAAAGAAAATTTTCGTACTAAACATGATATTTAATAGGAAAAACAAAAAGAAAAAACACACAGTATTTTCCTCTGTTTTTTTTTTGTAACAATGAAACTAAAGAAAAATCCGCATTAAGGTAAAAAAAAACAACACAACAACAACAACTAAGACGGCGTCATCATCACAAAAATAAGAATTAAGAATGTGGAAAAGCAAAGGAAAGCAAAGGAAAAACAATAGAAATGTGCACATAAAAACTCAAACATATAAACTAAATTTTCCTACCTTTAATATAATTGAGTCATAGAGTTTTAATGGCTAATAATACAACCAACTACTGACATGGTTATTTTCATTTTCTTTTGTTGTTTTTCCTCTACGCCGAAAAAAAAGCATTTTGAGACCATAACAACACTAGTCAGTCAGGCTACAATATGTTGCAGACAAAAAATGATTGTGTAGCATTTAACGTCAGGCAGGACATAGAGTATCAGATGCTTGTGGTAATTGCACCACTGTTTTATAGTTTATAGGTTTCTTTCTTAACGTTTTTTTTTTTGTGTTTTTTATTGTACCCTGCTATGTATATGCCACAATTTATAAGCAGAAAGAAAAAATGTAAGAAAGGGGGAAAAAGTAAAAGGTTAATTATGTGAACATATCATGTGAAATTTACACTTTGACTCTTCGCTATGCAAAAGGTATAATTATGTTATAATTTCTACTCCTCTACGCTTAAATGTTAGTGCCAAAGACCGAAATACCAACGCAAAATGAAAAGGGAAAAAGGAAAAGTGCCAGTGTGAGCGAAAGTTTAAGGAAAATAAAATTTGTTACACTTCTAGACACGTTCTTCTTTATTTGATAATAGAAAAACTAATTAAATGGAAACATTAAATAGATTATAGAATTAATTTTCAGTCCCTGGACACACATACACACACAACAATAATTTTACAAGTTAAGGTGAGTGTAATAATTTCTTATAATTCTTTTTTGTTTTTTTTCTTTTTTTTGTGGTTATAATATTTTGACCCTATTTAAATTTAAATTAATTGTTTCTTTAAATACAATTTTCCCTTAATTACAAATTTCTAGTTTAAACGAAAGTTTGTGTATTTTTGTATAATTTTTCTTTTTAATAATTTTGTTTGAATTTTTTTTTAACGTTTGAACTTTCTTTAATACCGGAGAACTAAAGCAATCTTATTTTAATTACTAACAACATTAAAATTAAAATTATTTACAAAATTAAACTGAAATTCATAGAGTCTCTTATTCTAGCAACAGTTGGTTGATATATTGAGCAATTAAGTCCAGTTGTAAGATGAAAACCAAAATATATCTTCGGTAATTAATTTTTATGTCGCCAAATTGGCTCCAAATATAAATGTTAATACAGAAACTACAAAAAATATAAAACAATCTACAAATTACATGTTGAGTACCTTACTTAGATGGTCATTACGACTCTATAGTAAGCCAATATACTACATATTAGTGTCTACGGCGACTTCGTTGAGTAAAGATCTGCTTAAGATTTAGTTTTCATAGGCTTATGAAAAGCGCTTAAATATAAAAAAGTCACAGCTGTNCGATATACTAAATATTATTGTCTACGGCGGTTTCGTTGAGTAAAGATCTGCTTAACATTTAGTTTTCATAGGCTTATGAAA
>QOCX01001182.1:8979-30736 GCA_005959815.1 Sarcophaga bullata | reverse complement strand
AAAGTCACAGCTGTGGCTACATTTAAAAGCCAATTTAAGCTTTGCTAGGGTAACTTAAGTAAGAAGACACAGGAATCATGCATCAAGCTGTCTGTGTAGTAGCCGGTTCTTTGACAGGATATTGTGACCTTAAAGAACTCTTGTTCTGAAGAGTAATCGTTCGAGCACAAGGATGGAAAGCTATTAAAACATCTTAAAAGCAAACATGTAGGTACACACCAAGTACTACCCAGAAAGTTATCCTTATTGATATCGAACATCCCGAATTTTGTCTAGAGGATATCATTTGGTGAGATATAACTGAGATATTCAGTTTGAGGAAAGTAAAACACATCGTATGAACACAGTACTATGGCAATTCTACAAGACAGTAATAATAGTCATAGTAAAGATAACTGTTCAAACTCGTTTTAACTAAATAGAATAGTTTAAATAGAAGTTGTTGATGACAGCCATTTTATGAACACTTAATGAGAGCAATAAATAGGACAGGTAGAGGCAATTTGGGACTATAGGTTTTAGTAAAAACTAAGAATTCTTAAACGAAATTTATTTGTCTAGTGAACAGTGTATTGGATCACTCTACCAACTGTGTTCTCGTAACAGTAACTTAACTTTTAAAATCTTCACTTAAGAAGGCAAAAATCTGAATGCTTTTTTACTTTTAGTTTGTGAAATAGATCATAATTATACATTTCGGTTTATATATTTCAGTTGAGACTATTGAGATTTGAGAATATTTTGTTTTTTTTTTTTGGCTTCCTAAATATGTCATTTAAAAGCTTAATTTCGTAAGACAAAATAAAATGCAGAGTCAGACAGACAGACAAACACAAAAAATAATCACATATTTTAACAAATTCTTGCCCTCACTATGGAATTTTACGACATTATTTTGTCTTTTCTCTCTTACATTTTTTTTTTTTTTTTTTTTTTTTTTTTGTATGACAAAGTGTATGTAAGCACGACTGCACAAATTTGAATATAAATTAGTAGCTTTACAGCATACTAAACAAACGTTTGTCTAACAACACATTTAAGCCAACACTATGTATACCAACAATAATGCATTCTAACCAAAGCAACTGGCAAAATGTGAAATAAATTCTTTGGTAGGAAATTTTATTCCTTATTGGCGCTAAGTTAAAAGTTTGACGCAGAGTTTTCCTGTTATTTTTATTTTTTTTCTTGCTTGTTTTGTTTAATTCTTTGCAAATAAATATCTACACATTGTTTGTATCTTAAGTCGTAACAACTCTATTGGTTTGTTTTTTTTACTGTTTTTGTTTTGTTGCAGTTTGGCTGTAGTCTGATCGGATTTTTTCTACAGGATTTTCTTGTCTGCATGGCTGTGTTTTAATTCCCCAACAATTTCAAGTCAATATTGTTTGGCAAATTGTTGCTGCCAGTGTTAAAGCTACAACTCACTGGTTGACTGGTGTTTTATTTTTATTTTCTACTCTTAGTTTCACTGTTCACTTTGTATTTTCCTGGTAAACGTTTCCTTAAGTTTCAATCGTTTAAGCATTTTATTTTTTTTATTATTTTAAATTTATCCTAAGCTGTACTAGCAACAAAATATTTTATTTTATAGAAACGTACATACAAACCTAAGCAGAAAATGCCAAAAACATTGTACACCGTGTCTCGCAAACTGAGTATTTTTTTTTTGAATTTTGTTGTTGTTGTTTGTCTTATAATTGTGTCATCATGTTGCAGCAGCCAAGAAAAGCTAGAAAGTTTGTATTTTACTTTAAAATTTACAATGAAAGTCGGTAGCTGTTCACTGTCATGACAATACTCAAGAGAACAAACGAAATTGTAAGATATTTACGAAATTTACGTATTATTAAAACACAATTTACAACAATGAAATCTATTCCTGTTAACTGTTTAATGAATGTTGACAATAAAAACAAATTTAAAAAAAAAAACAGAATTATAATACACGGTAACTGAAAGTTACTTTGATAATTTAAAATTGAATGTTATTCTGGTAGAATTATTATTTAATGGTGACTGTAGTGCGAAATCGAAACATTTTTATTCATATTTTGTAGTTGTAGTATACATTTATGGTAATACAATTAAATCAGTTATGCGTTTATACTTTTGAATGTTAAAATGAAAATTTTATAAAATTAATCGTTTTAAAAGTAAAACGAATATCTTATGCAATTATTCACTAAAATAGTTTAAATTCCGTTTTGCAACTTAAGTGAACGAATAGCTTTCAGTAGCGCCTGATACGAAAACATTTAACTTAAACTTATCACTACAAACTGTATTAAAAAATTTGGCATTGCTAAGTAATTTTCTTCGTTTCGCCTAGCTATACAAACATGAAGGTTATTTTCTGGTTTTTCACAGTTCGTGGCCGATATTTTAACACCGTGTTCTGAGTGAAGGTTTTAAAAGCATCAATTAGTGTGGTTTTGTTTGGCGCTATTAATTCCTTTTGAAATTATTAACAGTGTGTTAAATTTTTGATAATACTTTATGAGACTGACAAATTTCAAGTTAATTAAATAATTAATTAATGGAAATTATCGACGACTTACTACTTAACCGTTATTTTTACACTCAGCAAAGAATATTTTATGTTATTAACTTTATTTAATAATTGTGTATCCACAAGTGGATATTGTTATGATTGTAAGTTATTCAATAAATTATTCATTCATACATAAAGTTAAGCTAATTACTAGCAAGTTTTAATTGGTTCTACAATATTTATAGAAATAAAACGAGTTTATAAATCAGTAGTATACAAATTTTATCTCAATACCGTTTGTAATTTGTTTTGTAATCTAAGTTCTCGAGAATTATTCCTATTAAGAAGAACTATTAGATAAATAGCTTGCCAATGAACGAATATTTAAAAGTAAATGGTATACAGTATGGTTCAGTATGGTAAATGTCAACAACTACAATAATAGTTCAAGTATTTTCATTTATATTTCATTAGTTTAAAATTTGTTACATTAAAAATCAACTCAAGTGATTGTATTTTAATTGTGTACATCAAAAAGTTACATTTTCTCAATTTTGCTACATCATTTCTATTGATGTGTGTGTGTAATTTGTTTTTTCAAGTAGTAATAGTTTGTTTACCAGCACAAATTCAATCTGGTAGTACTCATACATAGGCACACAAAGGTAATTATATATATACACACACACACAATTCTTATGTACACCGTATTGTATACAATTAATATTCAAAAGACAGTTAGAGAAATTGAAAGAAAAAAAAATCCACAAACAATTTTTCATAAAACAAGAAAAGCGGAAATGACAGCCTGTTGAGAATTCCAATTCAAATTCAAAATTCTACTTCATGCTAAACCCTAAAGCAACTAAAATTTTCCCTCTATTGAAACGAGGAATTCACTTTTCTCACACCACTTGTAGCATTGCCAATAAATGTTTAGAGAGTCTTCACTTCCTAGTCATGTAGTAGAGTATTTTGGAATACCTCTCTCTCTCTCTCTCTCTCTCTGTGTGTGTGTGTGTGTGCGTGTGGGTGTGTTTGTAAAAAGTTCATATTCTCTATGAAGTAATGAATAAAGTTGGCAGCAAATATTGCTAATGTTGGCAATTAAAATATGTCAAAAACCATTCTCAAGAAACACTTGTTGTTGCTGTTGTCTTTTGCCTTCACTACTACTGTTATTCTATTGCGACTGCTAAAGTTTTTTGTTTGTTTACTGATGCACGCATCAGTTTGTTTCTGCTTCAAATAGTTCTTAAGAGTATTGTTTTAGAAAATAATTTTACCAAAAAGTCTTTCAATTGAATTTTACAACTTTTCTCAAAAATTGTAGTATTTTTTTTCAACTTTTTTGTTTGTTGTTGTTGTTGTTATTGTTGTATTCTAATAATGGTTGTTGCCTTTTTTATTATAGAATATAAAAATAAAAGTAAAAATTTTCTCAGTGGTAATGGTAATTAATATTTAAATATTCAAATTCAAATTGAAATTAAAATACAAATTGAAATTGAAATTAAAATTAAAATAGTTAGAAATGTTCGTAGTGTCATCAAAATTAATGGCCATCATTGAAGAGAGATGCCTGAAAAAATGCGCCTTTTTTTTCGAAAACGGAAAAATTAAAAAATATATCAAGTAAGTATTTTTTTTCTTATTTTTTTAAATTTAATTTAATTTAAGAATGCTTTATACTGTATTTATTATTTGTTTGATTTGTAGTCATTTACAATATTTTATACATTATTAACATATATTGATATAGTTTGTTAACAGAGTTTGCTATCAATAATCGAACAGAAAGTTGACAAGATCCATGTATGCTGTGTTCCTAAATGCTGTGGGCCTTAAGCGTTTTAATCATTTAGGATATATTATTCATCTTAAACAGTGATATTCAGTTTATGCCATCATCATCATCATCATCATCATCATCATTTTCTATTGTTAAAGTGAATCTTTATAAAAAATTTACAAATTTTTTTTTGTAATTTAAAAAAAGAAAAAAAGAAAAAAAAACAAACATGCGATAAAAAGACATCATTTGTGACTGACATGTTAACAATATAGGAAGAGAATTTCGCAAAAAAAAAACCAAACTGTTCAAATATCCCGTTTTATGCAAAACATGTGTTTGAGAACAACCAAAAAGGATTTATTCGTAAGATTTAAAATATTAATGACATCTTTTCTACAGCAATGAAAATGAAAGAGGAAAAATGTGAAAGGAACACAAGCACTTTCAGGCCAAACTCAATCATCGATAGATCATCATCAGTGACATGAATGTTACATCATCTACATATAATGTTACATGAATTTTTTACACACGTAGTCGCACTCGTACTCACACTTGCACACTTTTATGTTTATTTTTCTTTTTAAATTTATTTATTTACGCCTTCTTTCATCTACAATTGATGTTATTGTAAGTCACTTAGGTAATATGACGTAATATGCTTTATATGTACGTTTCTTCGTTTTCCTTATATACATATGTACATATCATTCATTCATTGTGTGGAAATTCTTATATTTATTTTCACTTTGCAACACCTTCCAGTTATGTATGTTATGTTCGTTACCGACGACAATATTCATCTAAAATATTTACAACAAAATATTAAAAAAAAATTTCTTTGACATTTTCATACAATCACTCCTCCCAAATATGTATAAAGTACATATGACATACATATATTATTTAATATGCTTTTCAATATAAATCCTCTAACGCCACATATATTATATATCGGTACACATTATGTAAAAAAAAACATGTCAATATGTTCTTTACCTTTTTAAAGTTTCGCAAATTTATTGCCTGTATGTGAACCACCCTCGTTACTTCAAATGCTTAGTGACTTCAATAACTTCTTTTTTTTTTTCTAAATTATAAATAAAAATTCTCTAATAAAACGAACGAGATACAAATTCTTCAATCGAAAAAGTACAAAAACTCAATAAAACATACACCAGAAAATAATATAGTATTGTTACTAAATAAGAAACTTTAAAATAAAATATTTATAAAATTCAATTTAGACGAACGAGTGGTATTGGTAATTGGAGTTTTCGCAATCTTTCAAATATTTCGAAAAACTATTCTCAATAAATTTTTAAAAGGAATTTCTATGGTTTGTTTAGTAATGGCAATAAAAATCTGATTGAGATTCAATCAAAAAAGCTATGAAATGCTAAATGTCTTGGCTAAATTGTGAAGAGCTCTATCATAAAAAGAATCGTTGAGTATCTAAAGAATTTTGCAAGAGGGTTAATTGTATAAAATACAATATTTTTTAACTTAATTTTGCATTGTAACTTTATCAGGATTACTACCTAGAAAACTGCTGAAATAGAAATTTTCCTTTACATCTTTGCTTTTTCCAGACCTGGAGTTTAAAGTTGCGAATTCTTGCCCAAGAAGCCTACTACAGCGAATACTAAAGTTTTACCAATACTTTGAAACTGAGACTCTTGCTAGCAAAGTAAAGATCTAAAATTTTTATGAGATTATGTTTTATTTTGTGGTATTATTTGAACCTTATACCCCAGACGGATATACTTTTCATTTGGTTTTTATATTTAGAATAAGTAATCACTGAAAAGTTCTCTAAGAATAAATCATAAATCTAAGCTGNNNAAAGTTCTCTAAGAATAAATCATAAATCTAAGCTGTATTGTCTAATAATACAAAATTATTATAATATATACGATATATCTACAGTTATTGAGTTTATTTGTGCTTAAATATGTTCACGTATAATTTACTTACCTTAAGTAATATCAGATAACCATGTCGGAAAAAAAAAATTCAAAAAATTTTATTTAAAAAAACTTACATCACATATTCATGCATATGAATGTATACATACATATATCATTTGCATTTTATTTATATTTATTTATACTTGAATTCCTTATAAAATATAATTTTAAAATTCAAATTAAATTAATTGATAATTATTCAAACTTAAATGATTAAATTAATCCAATTCTATTACGATTCTTTAGGGCATTATATTGCCTCTCTTACCTTCACGTTACAATTTGAGCTTTTCGTTTCGTTTTGTTTTGTTTTGTTTTAATAATGCTAGATTGATGGTAAGTAGTAAACCATCAATTATTTTTATTATTATTTTAAATATTACTTTTATAAATTTATCTTAGTTTAGTTGTTGGTAAACCCTCTATACATTATTAACAAATTAAATTTTTGGTATCCATTTTATGTGTGTGGTTATTTTACATGAGTACACAGAGTACATAGTAAGTTTAAATAAAATAATATTGTATTACAAAAAAAAAAAAATTACTTTCTTACTTACAGACATACATACATGTACCTACATACATATATATTGTATTTAAATTTTTGTTTTTGTTGTTTTTTTTTTCTTCACAAATTGGATATTTTTCTTTCTTCTACTCTTTATTATTTTTTTTTTTTTTGGAAAGTGGCACTCTATGATTAACTGAAAATCTTCTTATAAATAAATCAGGTTAATATTTATTTGGTTTCTTGTGTAATGGCGTCTGATATTGATGTTTTTGGTAACAACATTTTTAATATGTTGCTGCTGTGGCTGCTGCCTGCTTGCTTTCTGGCAGTTCACTTTAATTTATTTGTTTTGACTTAAATTTGTTTTCTTATACCATTTATCCATTGAATTTAGTATGCAAGACATCACTGTGAGGTTTCTTTCGAGGAATTAAATTTTTAACAAGCATGTATCGCAGGCAATGAAAATTTATAAAATTTCATGATAATATATAAGGAAAAGAGATTTTGAAATACCAACTCAAATAGACGAGGCACATTATTAACAAATTCAAAGAACTGGTGGTTATCAATTTAATAGATGCCGTTGAATTGGCGGCCGTAGACCAAGCGGATATTTCGGCATCATTTGAGGGTATAAAATTGTAAAAGAAATCTTAAAAGTAGAATTAGCATGAAGCGTGCATAGGGGACAGAATAAATAAAATATGTATACCTTGTATTTGTGTTAAATAGTTGTTTTTCTTTCTTAACATCTCACTATCGTGCAGAGCATACTGGTCATAATCCCGATCGGTGGGTATCATATTAACCGTATTTTCGCTTAGATACTTGTGATGATAATCCACGTCCAGTACTGTTTTCTCTGAGGACTTGTAGTAGATGTCACCGATTTGAGCTATGCAACGTATCTGTTGAAATTTTTATTGTAAAATTAACTTCACATAAAAAATACTTTTAAGAGGCATGAAAAACAGCTCACCTTAAGTTTTCCATCTTCAAAGTGATAATCATTTATCACGAAATGAAGCCCAATGGTGGAAGATTGCATTTCATTTCGAGAATCCTTGTGAATTTTATAATGACGTACATGCGATGGTGTTACCTTAAAATAACAACAATAAAATATATTTTCAAAGTTATTATTTTATTTCCAGTAAAACTGTTTAAAATGTTTTCTTATTTTTATTCGCTTCAACATTTGATTCCTCTCCAAACTACCTGTTCTAGGTGAGAGGAATTGAAAATGATGTAATATTTTATTAGCACACTGTGCACATTTAAAACTTATGTTTTGTTTGAGGAATTTTAACGAAAAAAAAAAAAAGTTAATATTAATATTCCTTAGCTAAGAGAATTTCTTTTATATATAATATAAATCCCTAGTTTCTTGCGGAATAAAAATTGAATAAAAGCCACCAAAAAATATATGCAATGACCACACAAAAAAAAAAAAAAAAAATAGAAAACATATTACATACACATATACACAGAGTAAATGCCGTAAAGAAAATAGTTCCTGTATACATATAATGTTGTATATACACATGGGTATGTCTGACTATTTCAGTGTGAATATTGCGTGCATAAACTACACGAAACATGATTAGCAAATATTACTGCAGGGCGCTGTAGAGTTTAAGGCGAAACAAAATGCACACATAAAATTCAACACTCTCTACATGTTACATAGATTGCTTGCCAACTACGCCTGAATCATATCGCTAACAAAAAAATACAACAAAAAAAAAAAAAAGGCTAAAGTTGTGTGGAGTTAACATATTTTGTAACACAACGTTACATATTTAGCGTGTTGAGTTGTGAACATACTTTGATTGTGATCCTTTATACGTCTCTCCCTCCAACAACATGCTCACCGTCCTCAACAGCAAAGAGTGCTGTTGTTATGAAAATTGTTTAAAATGTTTTCTTATTTTATTCGCTTCAACATTTGATTCCTCTCCAAACTACCTGTTCTAGGTGAGAGGAATTGAAAATGATGTAAATTTTATATATGCACACTGTGCACATTTAAAACTTATGTTTTGTTTGAGGAATTTTAACGCAAAAAAAAAAAGGTTAAATATTAATATTATTTAGCTAAGAAGAATTTCTTTAATATATAATATAAATCTTAGTTTCTTGCGGAATAAAAATTGAATAAAAGCCACCAAAAATATATGCAATGACCAACACAAAAAAAAAAAAAAAAAAAATAGAAACAATATTACATACACATATACACAGAGTAAATGCCGTAAAGAAAATAGTTTCCTGTATACATATAATGTTGTATATACACATGGGTATGTCTGCTATTTCAGTGTGAATATTGCGTGCATAAACTACACGAAACATGATTAGCAAATATACTGCAGGGCGCTGTAGAGTTTAAGGCGAAACATTAAATGCAACCATAAATATCAACACTCTCTACATGTTACATAGATTGCTTGCCAACTACGCCTGAATCATATCGCTAACAAATAACAATACAACAAAAAAAAAAAAAAAGCTAAAGTTGTGTGGAGTTAAACATGATTTTGTAACACAACGTTACATATTTAGCGTGTTGAGCTTGTGAACATATTTGTATGTGATCCTTTATACGTCTCTCCCTCCAAAACCATGCCTCACCCGTCCAACAGCAAAGTAGTGCTGTTGTTATGAAACTAAATTTGGTTTTGTTAACAAGCAAATATATGATCTCTTTACACATCGAAGAAAACATAAACAAATGTCTATAGAAACTTAACAATACTTTCCACACTATTCTACACTTGTATATACATACATATGTATGTGTCTGTATAGGCATTGGTGTTGGCGGAACTCTTGTTATTTTTCAGTGCTATACAGGGGTATGGNATACATACATATGTATGTGTCAGTATAGGCATTGGTGTTGGCGGAATTCTTGTTATTTTTCAGTGCTATACAGGGGTATTGGTGGTAGATGGGAAAATAATAACAAATTTGAGAATACTTACCTCTTCATTATTTACTGTCCATGTGAGATTTGCTGCCGGTTTTGAGTGTCGCGATGTACAATTGCCGCGTAATATATCACCAATGCGGTAACGTGGTCGTATACCAATGATAAGTGGTGGATTGTGTGGCAGTTCTGAAATGAACATAAAATATATACACACGCGCACATACTCGTACAAAACAAAAACAACAACAAAAATGTAAAAACTCATACACAGACACAANTACAAAACAAAAACAACAACAAAAATGAAAAAACTCATACAAAGAAACAATGACAATAAATTCTGGGAAATTCAAAATAAACAAAAAGAGAAAAAGTAATGCTAAATGATGTTACTGTTGCTACTTACCTACAACTTCTAATTCGGCAGCAGCAATTAGTGTATGGAACGAGGGTGCATCGGCTGATACTTCGCAGGAATATTTCCCCGTTGTAGCCATAGAGGCTGATTCCAAAACCAATTGTGTTTCATTTGAGGAAAATCGCTGTAAAAAATTTCAAAAAGAATTGCGTTAATTACACTTAGACTGCACTTTCTATCTGTTTTTGTCATTGCTGTTCATAATTTAAATCGTTTGTTTACTCACATCCACTCGTACACCTGGTATTTGGAATACTTTAATGGCAGGCTTTTCATTTGGCGTATAACTATAGAATTCGCGCCGTCCTTTATACCACTTAACGGAGTATAGTGTGTCATCTTCAATGTCATAGTGACATTTCAATGTGATTTTCTGTCCACGTCTCACAGCATGTGGCACTTTAACGTGTACATCACGCAAACCTATAGTTTCTAAACACACACAATCAACAATGGAATGGAATAGAATAGAATAGAAAATATTTTAAAAAAGATTAAAGATAATTCGCAATATACATACGTATGTAGGTATGTATAGTATGTGTACAACACTTAATTTTTAAAATTCGTAATTAATATCGTAAAATTAAAACAATTTTCATTTCTTGAAAAAGCTTTTAACGCGTGTTTCTTCTCACAGCCCAATGGACTGGTTAACAATAGACAATGCAACGGCATGCATCCCTATACGAACGATAAGAAGACTCTTGTTATAAGTCTACAGAAATGAAAAAGAAATCCTTTTAGTGAAAGCCTTGACTGAGTTTATCATTTTTAAATCAATCAAAATGTCAAATTTTTCATTTCTTTTTTATTTTTTTTTGTAACGTTTAGCTTTTTTTTTTGTTGTCTCTTTGAAAATCTATCTACCTATATATTCTCATAGAAGAAACCGTTTGGTCGTATGAGATCTTATGTTTTCGTCTTTCGTTTTATTTGATAGGTTCTCGTTAGGTTTTGTTTTCCTTGTGTTTTGTTGGGTAATTCTTTTACTGAAAGTTGACTTACAGAGACATGCAGTAAAACTGCATATACTCTTGTAGCATTTATAATATGATTTGACTCGCTTATCTGTCTTTTTCTTTGTGTGTGCGTATGTCGAGTTTATATTTTATCTTTAGTAACTGCCCTTCATTATGCTTTTTGTCAGGCCAACTACACTCACATTGGGGGGGATTTCATTTGCCTGCTTTTTTCTCATCGTGATGACATTTTTTTGTCACAAAATTTTATTTGTCTGTCTATCTGTATATCTTACTGTCTGACTATCAATTCGTCTATCTTCTCCCCTTGTCACTCATTCTGTTAGTCAGTCAGTCAGTCATTCATTTATTTATTCATCCATTTCTGGCTCAGTCTTTGCCAGCACAAAAAACATTTTTATCCCTTTCTGATGGTGCAAAAGGAGGTACGGTTAGTAGTAGGTGTGTGTGAGTGTACACTCTTATATTTTCATGCATTCACTCATTCATTTATTCATTCTTTCATTCATACATACATACATACATACATAACATATAAAATTTTCCATACATGCTTAACAGTCAAGTTGTTGTGAGACTATGAGTATTCGTAGCGAGTATTCCTTGTTGGTTTTGATAATTCAGTTGCATTTCATTTTGTGGCAATAAAATGCGATTTCGTGTTGCGCCTTCTTACTGTCAGTTCTGTTAACGTTTTCTCCCTCTACGCTCTTTTGTCGTTGTTGTTGTTGTTGTTGTTGTTGTTGTTGTTGTTGTTGCATTTTATATTCAGTGCTTTTTTCATTATTATTTCATATTGTTGTTCACTTTTTATTCTACTTTTTCCTGTGTTATATCGTCAAGTGCATTAAATGTCTCCCCGCGCAACTCATATGAGACAGAATTATAAAAGAACGATTCTTCGTTGTTACACTAAATTAAGTCAATAATACCTGCTTAATATAGGAGAACTAAACATAATAAGTCTGGCGTGAAAAAGTGTTTAAAGTGATTGACTGTAAACTCAAGTAATCCTTTTAAGCCCTAGAGAAGACGAATCTTTTATTTTCTTTAAATAACCTATTAAGACCACAATGAATATCATTCGAAGGTTAGACAGTACTAGACAATACAAAAATATCCTCATCATTAGATCGAATACATGAGGACAGTGGGCATTGTTCTAATATTTTAGTTTCAATCTGTAACAAAATTAGATTTTCACAATATTTAAAAAAAAAGAAAAAAAAAATACAAGTTTTTGTTAATTTGTCGTTTGTTTTAAAAACAATATAAAAATTATTGAATGCATATCTCCTGAAATAATAACCCGTTAGTTTTTAAACACTTTCACTAGGTTAGTGCTGGTTGTCTGATCGTCAACCAGTTGATTGATCGAAAACACCGATTGTAATCTGTTGTCTTCGATTGAAATGAAGTCATTATTTTAAAGTGCAACTTTAATAAAGTACTGAAAATGTTTGCATTTATAGTGACATGAGTCAACATGTTTAAAGATGTACGAGTTAAATGTAATAAATTTTAAATAAATTGAAATTTATAATAAACTTTCCACAGGGTGGGGGAGTTGTTGTTTGGCAATTGAGATAAGAAAACTGAAATATCATTAAGAAAGGAGGCGTAAAAAGAAAATCAAGGATACATAAAGAAGACACAAAAAGATTGGCACAATGATGTATTATGGTGATTTAATCTTTGCCGGGTAATTAAATTTGTACACCAGCGCTGGTTACTTAAAGCTTACAAGCCTTTTACTACAAGTAAAACACCTTTCGTAAAGCACTAAATTTATGTAGTTGGTTCATAAAATCGATTGCTTTATTTCAAGGCATTTATTTCATATTTTTAGTATAAATTGGGCGGAAGAAAAATGCAATGCTTTAATAATTTTTTCTTTATTTTTGACTTAAAATCTTTTCTTTTGAAGAGCTTATTGAAATTTGCACAGCCATGATGGAGGGTCAGTCAGTCATTGTCTCAATGATTATCGTCTACTTATAAATTCTTCGAACATAAAAAGCATTTAAATTTTCAATATTTACTTGGGGTTTGTTTACGTGGTTGCACGATGTTTTTTTTTTATAAAACGAAAACCCATATCAAATTTCCAATTCAATAGGCGTACGAAGTACGTATGTATTACATGTATGTATGTATGTATGTATGTATGTATGTATGTATGTATGTATGTTGAATTTCCCTTGTTTTAGTATTCAATTCTCCGCCTTTCATGCGGATTAAATGGTCAAAAGTTTTATTGTCTAAATGTTTGGCGACTACCAAAGTTACAAAAGATTTCTTTTAGATTTACTGAATGAAAATCGATGTTTAATATTTAACAAACCAAGTATTTAGACGTACATGAGTATTTAATAATGCTCCATTGATTTTAGGAATAACATGAAACGAAATCTAAAGAAAGCAAAAGTTTTATGCAGTAAATGTTGTTTATATTGTCCCTTTTCTTTTAAGTCGTTGCATGACATTATTGAAAATAAAATTGTTGCCCTTTTCCTTAAGTCAATAGAGCAGAGAGTTTATGTTAAGGAATATTTTGTTTTGTTGTTTGATTTCTTAAAGGTTGCTTAAGTAAATTTATTCGCCAGTCCTTTATGGATATACTTTCAAAGTCATTGGGAAATAAGGGTATTCCAAACAAATAGTTTTTTTTTATTCAATAAACGTACGATCATGCANTACGATCGTGCACAATGGGCCATTATGAAATATATGCATACATAAAACTTCTGATTAATTACTGATAGATTATCTTAGAATGATTTTCAGTTGTCAATAATTAAATTGTTTTTTCTTTTCAGCCACTGATGACATGGGAATGGATTTATTATTACAATAAGAAAGATGCAAAATATATCCTTATTGATTATAGAAATATAAAACCATGGTCATATAAAATTCAATCATTTCAATTGATATAACCATTGAACATGATGCTTGATTGCAAATACCCCCGACTAGTGGGTTTTCACGGTCTTCAATATGTCAAAATTAGAAGGCTACAATTCCTTCCACATAATTCAGACTTCTATGCTCTCGAGAAGAATAACTTCAACAACTCAGACAATACTTTCTTTTCATTTTCGCTTAATTAATGTTCACGAATGATAATGAATGATTTCTAGTAAACAACAGATTTTCTACCATCTAAGAACTGAAAAAAAGAGTAATAATTTGTGATAGCTTTGTATTCCTTGTTTCGTATATACCATAAATATCTATCTTAATAAGTATGTACCTGCTTATATATATGCTGTCAAAAAGCTACAATATTACAAAATTGTGCCACTGTAGATGGTTTCTTAATTTTATTGCTTTTAGGCATTTTCCTTGTCTTGTAGCTTTCTTACCCACGACATTTTTCTTTTCCAATTCCTTATAGAAACAAGAAACACATGCTCAAGTTTATCACGGTTTACATCTTAAGTAAGTATTCCACAATGATCATTTAATCTTTGATGATTGATTCTGATTACATATTTATAAACTTGGCTTAAAAATGAGGAAACTTTTTCAGCATGAATAATTCTACAATATTTTATAATAAAAAAGCCACAACAATAAATTAAAAAATAGAAAAACAAAAATTTTAAATAAAACAGAAAGAAAAGAAGAAAATCATTTAAAATTTTAAATAAATCGTGCTTTTAAACTAAAGTTTCCGGCTATTAGAATATGCGTTTAGACCATAAGCAAAAACAAAAAAAAATTATGATTTATTATACCCAAATCCCTGAGCTTTTGTAAACATTTAAGATAATTTTACCTTTATTGCTCTCAGATTTTTTTTTATATTTTTTTCTTTTTGTTTTTGCTTTTCTTGGGCTCTTTCTTCTTTCTGTACAGATAAAGTCTTAAATAAAATATAATAATATTGAAAAGAATAGGAAAATGGAAAAACTTTCAAGTATTTAATAAAATAACTCCTAAATTTTTCATGTTGAAAAGAACAACAGCAAAGAAAAGAAAAACTCAACTCAAGGGTCTACTTAGTCGAATTCTTTATTGTAGTAGTTGTACCCTAATAACACAAGAAAACATATTTGTTTTTTTGGTTTTGGTTTTCCAAGTGGCAAATGCGTGCAAATATGTATGTGTACGTGTAAGTATTTGTCTGTTTATGTAATTTGTTGCTTCTATTTTTGATTTCATTCACGTGTAGCATTAGTTGCTATGACACCCGCCACCACAGTAGTTGTAGCGGCGAAGGACAAAAAAGTGGCATCCGTGTAATGTACTGACATTTATATGACACTGAAAATATTTTCACATGTTGCTTTAATAATAACTTTATAAAAAGGTCTTCCATGCACATATACACTCACACACATACCTATACTTATACAATTACCAAAGAAAGTTTCTTAAAATGATTAATTACTTATAACTACCAATAGTTATAAGTATACATACGTACATACATATGTAGGTAACTACTCAGACATATAATATGAGGGCAAATACATGTACATACGCATGTATTTAAGGTAAGAAAGAGAGGTCGAGTGCAAGAACAAAAATGTTATAAGATTAAACATTACTTGGGGACAAATTAGTTGAAACAATAACAAATTGAATTGAGGAAAAGTTTTATTGGAAAAACTTGTTTCTCAAAGCAAAAATATTATAATAAAACTTTTAAACTAAAAGAGTTTCGATAGAAAATTGAATTTGTGTGTCATTAAAGGTGACAGGGGACACTTGACATCAATTGACAGTATTTTCATCAAAATTTATTTAATATCCATACCACTCAGTGACAATGACAAACAGTTAAATGTAAAAATTATAAAATATTTATTTATAATAATAAATTTATACGACAGTTTTATTTCTAATATATTAATAATGAAAATCAAATTCTTAAGAATCATTGCGTTAACTGTGTTCAAAATTGTCTGCATAATAATCCATTCATTTGTTGTGTAAACATAAATAAACTTAAGCGGTTCATGTTAAGATTTATTGATAAATTGTATCGTGTTTGTAGAGGTTTTGCTCTTTCAAGCCATTTACTCATCTTGGCCTTAAGGGTAAAGGCAAATACTTTAAATGGCCAGTCTTTGTCTTAGATATACGATTATTAATAAAGTGCTTACTCTGATATTGTGATAAGATATAGATTTGTAAAACAGTGAATATCAACATTAATCTTATTCTCTATTTTTATTCCATCTTTATACTTTTAGTTTTATTTTTGTTTCTAATCTAAAGTTTTCCTCTCGAAGATTATTCTTCAAATTGAGGTTATATTATCCACCATCTGACATTTTCCAATTATTGTACAGATTTTTAATACGATAAAGAAATTTTTTTTTTATTAAATTAACAAATATTTAAGTTTTAAAACAGTGTTGAAGTATGGTATTATTTATTTGATTTTTTCTCTATGTTCCGCAACAATATTTCAATTAATAAAGAGAGGTTTACCCTCCTAAACTAACAATTTAGAATTTTGAAATATATGTAGCAAACCCATATGTTCTACTATAAATTTTTATTTAATTTTTTTTAAATTCTTAAACTTTGTTCTATTACGGGAAGATTTTATATTTGTTTTTGTATGTAATAAATAGTACATCAAAACAAAAAAAAAAAGTTTAATTATTTAAGCCACGAAAGATTTTCTAAACTCCCCTTGTATGTATATTTTAAATACTTTCCTAGTTCTTGTGTTTTATTTATTATTTCTCATTTTTTATATCTCGCTTATTTATTTTTGTTTTTATTGTAATTTTTTTTATTTTATTTTTTTACTATAAATGAACCCACAGAAAGTTTTAAATTTCTTGGATTTACACTAAATTAAACACACATTGAAATCGCTTACATTTATACTTATACTCGTAACACAGTGTACAAACAGGGGTTAAATAAATATTGCAAATATTTAGTGTGTATATGTATATGTGTATGTCTGTCAAAAGCGAGCAAAAAAAAGTCATGAATGAGGTCATATTAAAGTAGATTTACATTTAAAGTTAAACTTTAACATACAGGCACCCCATGTAAAAATATTAAATCATCCCCTTACGTTTGCTATTTTATTAAGAAAAAAAAAACCAAAAAAAAAAAAACAAAATTTACACTTGACATCAACATTGTTATTGTTATCGACAGGAGGCAAACAAGAGAAATTGTCTTTAAGTAAATTATTGAGACAGGAAATCACAGTTGATGGAATGGAATGAGTAATCCAACATACATGTACCCGTACTTCCTTTTGAACAAACATTCACATACACTCACACACACATATACACGCATGAAAATAATATTTGCAAAGAGATAGAGAATAAAGACTAATATTATAAGGGTGAACGTTGTTGCAAAAAGTTTTTCAGTTTGTGTGGGGGGGAAGGAGGGTATTAAGTATGAGTCATTTATAATTTTTGTTGAAATTAAATTGTATTGAAATCAATTGATACGTAAATATTGACTGCCAACATTTATTTATTAGTTTGTGTGGGTATACATATTTATACACGATTCATTTGTTTGTATAGCAAGCATACATACATACATATACTCACTGGAGCAGTCATTCATTCATTATGTTCTGTAATATGTGGGTGTGTTCCTCAATAGTTTTTATTATTTATCATTGTTGTTGTGTTGTTTTACATTCATATTTTTTTTTGTATGTATGTAAATGTGTGTCATTTTTTTTTATTACTTGTCTCTTGCTGCAATCGTTTTAGGGGATGTTGGCAAAGATTATCATCTTGTTCGAATTATTTTTGCTGTTGTAGTTGCTTTTCTATTTTACTCCCTAATAAATATTCTTAAGGGTGGGTTAATTTGTATGTTAAACTATCTTTTAAACTGTTATACAGTAGTAGTAGGTCTTGTGTTTTATTTTGTGTGTGATTTATATCTCACTTGCAAAGTCTAAGAAAATAAAGTTTGTAGATTTTTTTTCTTTTTTTTTTTTGCAAATTTATGTGGACATTTGTATGTACATATAAAACACACACACATATAAATAGAATAGAAAGAATTTTCTGTTTTTAAATATCAAGATCAAAACATTTTTTTCTTTCAGGGTTTGAATACATTGAATATATTCTTTTTGAACCCGCATTTTAATTAAAATTAAAACGTATCATTGTCCAATTATTTCATTTCATCATAATTTTTTTAAGTGTTTTTTGTTGCATATTCTAATATCCAAAAATTTTTATCAAAACTTTTTTCCTAAGAATTGAATTTGATTACAATTTCTTTCTTTATTAATTTATTATGGTTATTAAGAACAACTTCATTAATATTAAGTCAATATATTATTAACGGCTAGACATTTTAACTGATAGCGATTACTTATTTAACTAATTGTTGTCAATACTAATTAAAAACCACTTTTCGTTTTTTTTTTATTAGATTTCAAGGCATAGATAGAAATAGTTTTCATTGTCATTAAAATAGAAAATAAAAAATTTTTATAAAATTTCTTTAACAACTAAAAACAAACCAATTCATGACCTAAAAACTTTTTTTTTTAATTTTATGGTGAAACTTGTCTAGTAATTAAGAGCGTCATTAATCTCACCTGGGTTTAAATCCTACAAAACAATGTTAGAATTTTCATTTAATGTTACAACATTTGAAAACGAACGTCTGAATATTATACAAAAATTTGTAATAAAACGATTACGATAAAAACAAAACAAAATTTGTAAAATAAGAGGCCCAAATTAATAACAGAATCAAAAACGAAACAACGGCTAAACGCCGGCAATTAAATACAAATCAAATACTACTCAGACATAAATCTAAATAAACGAAACACAAAGCTACACATTCAGACTCAACTTGAAGCACATACACACTCCTCAATATGAAAAGCATTGTATGTATGGTAAATATCTGAATGCGTACATTCCTACAGGTATATATGTACACTTGCACACTACAAAGAGAACAACAGTTTAGCACCGGAGTATTGGACAATAAAACAACCCTAAATTCTTTCACAGTCTATTCTCACTCAAACACACATATATATACAGAGTGTTAAATAAACATAAACAAAAAACACAATACAATTGAAAAATAAAAAAATGAAAGCGAAACAAAAAATTTAACAGGGCAACCATAACACAAAGGAAATGTTACAGGAAACCGTGGCAAATAAAGCAATTACCTACCATGACAAAACTATAATAATATTAAATTATTAAATAAATACATATACAAGCACCATACACCATATACCTGTACATGTGTAAGTTTATACCGTTTCATACCGGTTTTTTTTAAGGAACAAAGAAAAAAAAACAACAATAATAACAAATATTGTAGTAGTTACAGCAAAAGTAGCAACATGGGAAATCATACTGTTTTTATTATCACTGGCATTGATTTATACACTCACTCATACTCCGTATATACACCACACTCATTTGTACAACTATTCACAATCCAGTGTAACGAAACAACACGAAGGACTGAAGGTTTACTTAGGTATTTATAGGGGTGACAATATCAGAAAGTGTAAATGAATACTGTGGTTCTTAATGCCCGTTCTACTGAAGTTGTGTTAAAATTTTAATTTTTATTTNTTTTATTTTTTATTTTACCGTGTTATCGTGAAAATTAATTTATAATTATGTAATGATAGCTACAGGATTTTAATTTAAATCGTAGTTTTTATACTTCATTGTAGTGTTGGAAGAACTTAAGGCGATAATGTGTAACAATACTGTAATGCATATTAAGGCTAAAGTTCACAGATCCAATGTGCATCAGTGCCGGACTGTTGCAACAGAATGTAATAAAGTGTTTCTCCAACAAACCCTTCTTGGTTGCATCTAAGGCACTGTAGTATAATAATCAGACATCTTATTGAAAATAAACGAACAAAAATTGTACCTTCAAGTCACTGTCTTTTACATATGTACGTATGTATGTATGCCTGTATGTATAAGTGTAAGAGTCAACATGCATTATTTTGTGAAAATACAATATTTTATTATATTTTCGTTCATTTTATTCTTTAACGTTTTAGTTTTATTGTTAACTGTGCTAAAAACACATTAGCACACGTTTTTGTGGTAATAGTAGACTAAACCAATAGACGTGACTTGATATAAATCTAATGTATCAAAAACAATAGTCTATGCAAACCTAGACTTTATATAATACAGAAAATACGTACAAATTCTAGAATGATATTTAAATTTTGCTTACGTTTCCTGTGGTTTTGGCGATATAACGTAAAACAAAAATTGTTGAACCTTATAGAGCACAGTCATAAATTTAAATTAGAAAATTAAATTTGATTTTGCCTTCCTCCCACAACACGAACTTATAACTCACATAATTTTTTTTTTTTTTTTAAATAAAATAATTTTTATTTTCAGTAACATAATATACATACATACATATATACATACATACATATAGTGATAAATAGTTTAAAATTTTTAAACATGATTTTTACTTTTGTTATGTCACGAAATATTTTGCAATGATTTAACACTTGATGCTGCTCTGATGCTGTCTTCTCTTGTAATGCATTCGTTGGGGCCTATTGTGATATTTTTATTTCAAGGATTGCTTTTTCTTCTTCTTCTGCTTGCCTCCTTGCCTTATTACATAGTACATACTCTCATTAATTTTATTGNTTATTGTGTAAATTGTACAAATGAAATCGTTCGTGACTGTTCTTGGTGTTGTTATTGTTGTTATTGTTGTTATTGTTATTAGTGGTGTCATAAATTATGTTAATTTATTACAACTTACATGTGTTTCTTTTTAAATGGGCACAGTGGGTTATAATTATATTACCGGCAGTTTAAAATTATGCCCATAGCTGTTCACTACACGCATTTCATTAAAGTAATTAAAGCCTTTGGCTACTGCCACTACTCGAGGCAGCCTATTTATTTACAAGTAATCTTATTAGCTAATGTTTGTTCCATAATTTTTTTCGTTTGTTTGTTTGTTTGTTGTATAATTTATTTATTTTTGTTTCTTTAACTAATGTTTGTTTTCTGTGCTTGCTTTTTTCTTTATTTTTTATTTGCTTTTTAATTTTATGTTTAATTTCCACGCATTTCCTTGACACTTTTATTTTCATACTTTTGTGTCTGTCATTTCCTGTAGCGCTTCCGTATTATTTTGGCTTGTTTGTTCTTTTACACACGCATTCTTTTCAAACAAGTTAACAAAACAGAAATGGAAAGAAAAAAAAAATGTTTTTAATTCTTTTTGAAATTTATTACTGTCTGTCTCTGAATTCAGGCAGTGATTGTTATATCAGCTGTATTTGCATTTTAAAACGTTTCAATTTTGCCTTACGTACAGTAGGGAACAAAATCTATTGTTTTCTTTGTTTTTCTTTATTTTAAAAACCACTCAAAATGGTTTCTTTTTAAATTAATAGACAATTAGTTTCCTGCAACAAAATCAACAGGTAATATTGTTAATTAAAAAAAAAGTTCTAAAATCAGTGTTAATAAGGATATGCGAAGGTCTTATACCGTTCAGTACCTACTTCATATACTGGCCTCTCTTTTTGGTAAGAAAACCCGTATTTTATCAATAAGTTTGGAAATTTATGCGAACAAATTTTTCGATGTCAATCTCAATGATGTAAGTGTACGTAAGCAATGACAGGTTGAAC
>QOCX01001181.1:15449-41859 GCA_005959815.1 Sarcophaga bullata | reverse complement strand
AAGATGAAAATTCTCAGACCTCATTGCGGTAGCTGACAACTGCTTGTAGCTAACACACGCTGTAGCCTATGTTTTCCTTCATTTTCTACGGCAATGACTTTTTGAGCGGATGCAGGCCCAAGTCATAATGCCCAAAATTCTTTAATTTGTGGTGTGGGAATCGAGTTCTTGTAATCAGCTGATTCGGATACTTCTGCCTACTATTACGTACAGGGGCGTTTTTTCAGCACATATTGCGTTTCGACGACATAAGAGCGTTGGCCACTCGTTTATTGAACCAGTGGACTCGAATTTATTCACCACGTTGTAAATAGTCATTTCGGTGTGATGATAGCTTTCGTCGTCCTAGAAATTTTATTATTCATTAGTGATCATTATATCCGTCAATGTATTGTAGTTCCATACCTTCCTCTAGAGTATTAAATTTTTACGAACATTTATGTTTGAGTGTTAAAAGAAAATAAAAATTATTGCAATTGGCCAAATAGAATACCAAGAAAAAGATAAAAAAAAAACATGTTTCTGTCTCTTAATGTCTGATGCGTTTAAGGAATTTTTAATCAGGTTTGGGAAAACCGATGTACAATAAGGGAATTTGTACAATTTTGACACACTTCTACATAGAATTTGTTCATCTTATTCTATAATAAATAATAAAACTGACAAGGATAACCGTCTGACCTATTTTTTTTAATGAATTCTGAATGAAAAAACTAATCGATTAAAAGAATTCAAAAAACATTGTGAATCTATAGGATACGAACTTATAAAGTTTTAAATTCGCTTTTATTGATTATAACATGCAACAAAAACTGATCAATAAGTTGGATTAAACATGTTCGTTCTTAATATCTGGAAACATCATATTGGATTATGTTCGTAAATATACATGTTGGTTTACTGATTACATTATCAACATATTCATCGGCTACATGTATCTGTATGTCAGCAACATGTTGATAACATTAAATATTGAACCGTTTTTGTATAAACAAAATGGTGTTTGATCTTACTAACGTATAAAACAAAGGCGAGTGTGAAGATAATAAAATAAAATTACTTCTTTAGGCGTATGCTACAATATTTAAACTGGGATTTGAATCATGGGCTCTCATCTAATAAACAAACAAACTATCTGCAGCGTGAGTCATTTAAAAGTTTAAATTTAAAAATGCATTCAAACAAAAATAGTTTGAGGTAACACCATCCTGTTGAAACCAAACATCGTTCACATGAATACCATGAGAGCGGGTACAAAAAAATCTATTATAATGGTGCGATAGGTATCTCCATTGACTGTAATGGTTGCGCCCTCCACATTTTCAAAGAAATATGAGCAAATGATGTCTCCGCTTCACAAGCCGCACCAAACAGTCACTCCCAATGGGTGCATTGGCTTCTGCAAGACCATGTGTGTGGTCTTCTGAGCCTCAAATACGGCAATTTTGCTTATGAATTCTTTTTAGGCAACATCGACATCAACGTGCAGTTTCTCGTGGGGCCGATAAATCCCAATGGTGCTCAAGTGTCAATCGATTCATTACGTTCAGTGGCGATAATAAACGGAATTTTGTGACACGATAGAATGACATAAGTATTGTTAGATTCGAAATAAACGATGATTCAAATTTAAACCGATAGATAGCCCACCCTATAGCATTGTAGGAATCCTATTCATGTTTGTAATTTCCAGAAATTATTTGCTTTTCAATTTAAATTTGTTTCCTTTTGGTCTTCAGCTCATTTGCTGCTGAACAAACACTGTGTTCGAATTGTTAGAACGTGTTTTAAATTTAAAAACCAAAAAACTGTCATATTTAGACAATATTGTAGACAGCAATACATTCTGACACACACACATAAAGCCACACACAATTACATTATGAATTACAATTACAGGCAATACGTAGTAAAACATTTCGAAATTATTGTGTGGAATTTGATTTTTTGCGGGCTATCAAAACAAGTGTCCATTTAATACAGAATAAGTTTCGATACACGGAGAAAACAAAAACAAAAAAAGGAAAAGAAGTTTTCTATTTTCATACAAAACACATACAAACATACACAAGCATTTATTTTAAATCCATTTTCCAGCTACTAGCTTAGACATGCTTGCCCTTGCCCATGTTTTTTGTCGCCCCATTTTAAAGCATGCTTTTAGGAATGAGTGTGATAGTATGTGTATGGGTGTATGTATATTCCTTGTGTGTGTAATATATTTCATTTGCATTTAGTTGAATGGACGAAATTAAATGTTTATGGTGCCAAAATGTCGTTTGTCTGCCTTTGCTGGTGCTCTATGCAACAGTCAGTCAGTCCTTATCGCATAAATAACTTCATTTAACGAGTAATCCTAAGGATTTCTTTATTCATTTTCTTCATTCTCTCGGTTTTTATTTAGTTTAGCAAGTGTTTCTTTTAATTTTTTTTTTTTTTTGGTCGTAGAACTTCTTGTTCATTTTATAAGTATTCATGGCACGCAATTAGTGTTGCATTGTTTTTCTCTTTTAAAATTTTTTTGTTTCTCCCATGTTGTGTTGTATCAAATTAAGTAAAAAGCCTTTGACTTTGACTTTTGTTTTTGTATCTCCATCTGTACATCTCTAAAATGAAGGGAAAAAATCCCTTTTAAACTTTATCCTCTTCCCGTAGTGGTGTTTGAAATGCAACAGTCTCCTGTTTTTGTTTAATTTCTGGGCTAAAGATGTAAAAAAACTTTATTAAACCTCAACGACTGCTGGTTTCCCTTATACTGTAAGCAATCAAGGCAATATAACACCCCCCAAGTCCAAATTAATATTCAGTCAGGAGCTTAGAAATCAGCTTCTGTAGCAGCCTCTTCTTGAATTTGACTGTTACAACCTTTTAGTCAGATTCCAACCCAGCTAGGCACACTACCTATCTCAAAAATTGAAACGAACTCTGCTCTAAACGTTTGGGTGGCAAAATAGTCCAAGCCAGACTAAGATCATGCCGCAACTTGATAGGCTGAAGCAGCTGGTATATATCTTTTTCTCCTAACTAAACTTTACAACACTTTAGTCAGGATTACCACCTAATCCCTTACACTACTATTGTTGTGACGAACATCGAATTTTTGAGAAACTTTTGAAGGCAATTCATTTTCTCGCAGAGTTTTTGCCAGAAGACTGCTGAAAAGAATTTTTTTATATTGTTCTGCTCCAGATATGAGCTGAGCTAAAGGCAGCTGATCGATCAGTTTAGAGGGTTTATTGTGTGCGAGAGATTTACCGAACGGAAACAAGTATTCTAAAGGTGAATTTCGAAGTATAAGTTTACGGCATCGAGTGAAAGGTGCAATCGACTTAAACAGGAGGACTGCTGAGAAGAAGAATTCACTAAAAGCATGTTTTTTATATCGTTTTGCTTAAGATATCTGAGTTAACGACGGCTGTGAGACCAGTACCGAGAGCCCATTTGTGACAAATGAAATAGTTTAAACGTATGGGATAAATCTCGTGAATTTTCTAAGCTCCCTTCGGCTGTAGGGAGCAATCGAATTGTACTTGAAGGTGCAGTTCACTCAATGGAATATATGGCTCATTATGTTATTCAGTGTACTGTAATCACCATTGCCGTGATCTGTTAGTGGTGGATCTGAGCCACTCCGAACTTCTGATGAATCCGCACAGTTTTCTTAGTAGCACATTCGCCACTATACCCAGATCTTTAAAACTTCTGTCACGGTTTTGAAGTGCGGGGCACTCAAAGGTATTGTACCGCTTCCGTTTCTTCCGCATCGTGGCAGAAACCGCCAATAGCACAAAGTCTCTTTAATATTCCTGTTAGGGTTCGAACTGTTCTGTTATTGACCTCAAGTAGCTTCTTAGTTTTCCTGCTGTCCAATGCTGGCCACACCAGTTTTGAAATTCAACAGCCATTTATGTTGGACCACGTATTCTGCTACTTCTATTCTCTCTTTCTCAAACATCTGCAGTGCCTTCTATTCCTATATACGTCCGCCTTACGTTTCCTTCCATGGGCTATGATGATTACTTGAGATTAATCGCGTACACTTGCACCTTGAGATGACTCGTCTACCCACAAGAAAAAGTCTAATGAGGTCAAATCGCACGATCTTTGTGGCCTGTTGACATAAACTCCACTTGAGATGACCATCCACTCAAATCGCTTATGCTGTATAACCAATATGGAATCAATTGTGTGGCGTGTAACGCTGTTCTGTTGAATCCATATATCGTTGGCACTCAGATCATCCAATTTATATCAAAAGAACTTGGTTGTCATAGAACTATTGCGCTTGTCGTTAACAGTGTTGACCTGACTAACATCGTTCTAAAAAAATATGGACCGTTGAGGCCGCTTTTCGAAAATCCTTACCAAACAGTGACATTTTTCGTGATGCATTGGCTCTTGGGTATCATGAGGATTCGTGTTATCCATGAAAACGATTTTTCATGAAAAAATAGGCTCTTACAGAGCCCATTCAGTGCACACATGTCGTTGTCTAAGGTCGTCCATAGCGACTTAGCAAAACAAACTGAAGAAATGCCAACTAATTTAACAGATGTAGCTTCAACAAAATGGCCGTTTTAACTGTCAAGATTAAGAAGTCCTTATCACCCTTCCGTTACTCATTTATTTCATTGATCATGATAGTTTCACAAAGGCTTGGATGTGCCTAGATACCTATTGCCAATATATTCTGGGTATCCAAAAAGTGTTGGTCTCAAGCTCCCCAGTGCTGGGCGATAATACGGAGATAGGGGGATTACAAAAAAAAAGTTTGTGGCTTTGTTGCCAACATTGCCTAGATACATGTTGTCAATAAATTCTAGCTATACAAAAATCCTTGGTCCTCAAATGGTGGACAATGACAGGGAAATACTTTTGGGCCTTTGTTAACCACTCGATTGTTTAAAGGTGGTAAAATACTTCAACTTTCAGGAGATATATTGTTACATACAATTATGTCATCACAACCCTTCAGTACAGGATTATGACCTAGCTTCTCACGCCACTTGTACTGTGTATTAGTTTAAGACATGAGTGGCGGAATCTATAGTTTGCGGACAATGACGAACAACAGATTTTTTGAGAAAATTTTCACAGTTTTTATGAGAACTCTGCTGCGAGGAAGTCGCCAAAGGGAGTATATTTTTTATATTTCGGTTTGTTGCCTTATCTGGGATTTGAACCGTGGTCTACAATCCAATGGAATTTCAAAAATTTTGTTTCATGGACGTATCTGGATGGAGTTCGTTAGACAATAAAGAACTTTTTTGGGCACAGCGCAAGTTACCCTTGCCATGTTCACTAAATTATTTAAAATTTTTCTTTTATTTACTGTAGCGTGCGTAGTTTAGTGAAAAAAATGCAACAAAATTCCACAAATTCATGCTTAAATTTACTTCAAGTGGTTTGGAGAGTGTGGCATAAAAAAACAAAGTTGAAGCATTCAATGTTGTTGTTCATTCGCTTGCTGACGTAAATGTTGCTGTTGCTACTATTGTTGCTGTTGATTTTGTTTATTGTTGCTACAGTTGTTGAGTGCAACACTTATCTCGAGTTAAGTGTTTCAGGTTCTTTATTTTGTTTCAAATATTTTCCCCTTTTTTTTGTTGTTTTTTTTGTTGTTTTTTTTTTTGTTTTTTTTTTGGTGAGGCTTGATTAAACCATTGTGTGTTGAAAATATTTGAGTTGAGATACTTCTTTTTAGCTTTTTAAACTTTTACGTTTCACTGATTTTGATATAAAAACAAACGTTTTTTCATGTCGAATTTAAACATTGAAAGGAGTATGCCTGTTAATACCCTTCACTACTAGGAAAAATCATCGCCTTAAACAAATTTTGTTGAAATTTAAGTTTTAAATTCGTAGCATATTTTTTCAAGTTGAATTTCATTTTAATTAAAGCAACATCTATAGACGGGTGCTCTATCTCCACCTATTTTAAATAGGAAAACAACGTACAACATAATTATGTTTTTCTCCTTCTCCTTCTCTTTCTATTTCTCTATCTCTTTCTCTATTTTTTTCTTTTTATTAAGGAATTCCCAAAATGTAAATTATTTTTGTAGTTGTTGTTATTTAAATACCCTCTCAGTTTTATGGCCAAAACATTTCCTGCTGCCGCAAGCATACATAAAAGGCAATACAATACATCGAAACCGAAATACTTGGAAACCGAGACACATGTGGAGACATCCTCCAGATTCTAGTATCGTGGCGAACTTGCCTCACACACGCGAGTAATTTCAAATGCTTGTTTATGTAAAAATTTACTGCTAAAGAGTGTTTTGACAATTGATACCGAATTTGGCCAAAAAAAAAAAAACTTCAGGACCACATTACATATACAATTACTGATTACAACCCTTTAGTCAAGTTTGCAACCTAACTTCCCACATTACGTATGTGTTGTTTGTGTTAATTTTATACATGAGTGGCGGTACCTATAGTTTAAAGCCCACTACGCACTACAGTTTTTTGAGAAATTTATCATAGCAATTGCATTTACTTTCAGAGTTTTTGTCAGAAATCTGCTGAGAGACAGTTTGTTTTTGTTGAAAATGTCTATCCAGGGGGTTTGAACCGTGGTCCCCAGTCTCATAAGTCAAACTACTACTTTCTGGACTACAGGAATTTATGTCAAGTCGAAAAAAGATTCTGTGTGTCAGAGTAGTCGCATACACCTTAAACCTTAGAACACTTTAGTCAGCACTGGCTTCTTAAACCAGTAATGTTGTAGGTATCTAGTCATGGCATACACACAGTAAATGTTGTTCTACAATGAATCCGAAACACAGATTAAATTGCCTTCTTCATCGCCTTATTCTAGTAGGTAATGTGTCGACTTATTAGACCTGAGCCTGCAGTTCAAACCCCATGTCAGGCGTCTCCAACAAAACAAAAAATTAAAAATTATTTTTCAGTGTCTGCTTCTCAGCAGATTTCTGTCAAAAACTCTGACGTATGTATATATATATTATGAATACGTGAACACGCGCCTTTGTATTATCATTACATGATCTATTGTACTACCCTCAGTTCATATAGAGAATTCCTCTTTCTTTCAAATCTAACGCTCTAACAAACATCGGGATCCTGCTCATTGTTTTCTTCTGGAATGAAACGATTGCTCGAATAACAATCTGAAGGTTGGATAGTCTTGCTAACTCTTCAGTAGCAACTATCCGAATTGAATTGCGCAAATATTTTTATGGAATAGATTTCCTCTTGAAAGATACCCTCGAGTTTTCGAATGCTTATCGAATATTTCATTCTGGTACCAATTTTCGTTCTTGAACCATTCTTATTTTAAGAAAGTATTGAAGCTTCCAGATTACTTTATTCATTTTTGTTACTAAGTTTCGTTGCAAAGCACTTCCCATAATTGTAGAGTCCACGAGATTTGAATTCGTGCAACCACGCTTAGCCCAACTTACGATCACTATAATTCGCAATGCGGTAAATAAATTCGAGTGCAACAGTGCCAAAGATGACCGTAAAGACATACAGGAGAAGCCAAGGCAGTCGTGTTTGCGTCGTTCATAAGCACTCAGCCTTGCACAGATCACAACTTGAAAAATTTGATTCGTAACTTAGGTCAGCACTCGTTCAAAATTAGTCTTCATAGGTACTAAAGGAAGGCTACAACAGACAATGACGTGTGTTCGTATAATAGGTTTCAGATCAGTTGGCAACCGATTTTATTTTTCATTGAAAAATGACCCTCAGTGGGGTTCATTCCTGGATGAAAGATCCGAGATAATCCAATGCATTCCGTAAAACTCACTATTTGGTAAGCATTTTGGCCTACCGGCATCCTCAAATTCAAGATTGACTGAAGAATTTATGCTCCATACATACACAACATAATTGGCCATTACAACCCTGAAGCCAAGATTACGGCCTAGCTTCTCACACCACTTTTATACGCCATAGTCATGGAAATTCGACTTTCCAAATGAGCTCCTTTTAGAGAACTGATGGCGTACAGGTTGAATGAGAGGTTATTACACACAAAGTCGCCGTAGCTTGAGTGCGAGTTTATTAGATGAGAGTCATTCATTCAGTGTGATCCATTCCTGGATGAAAGATCCAAGGTCATCCAGTGGACTACCGGCATCCTCAAATTCACGATTGACTGGCTGATTTATGTGCCATAGTCATGGAAAATTCGGGTTGCCAAATGAGCTCTGTTTGGAGAAGTGCTGGTGTACAGTTGAATGAAAGGTTATTACGCACAAAGTCGCCGTAGCTTGAATGAAAGTTTATTAGATGAGAGTCTGTGGTTCAAACCTTAGCACAAATATATCGAACAAATTGAATTTGGGGAAAAATATTTCTTTTGCTACTTCCTCCCAGTAGTCTCCTGGTAAAAGCTCTGAGAGTAAATAAAGTTGTCATGGAAAGTTCCACGAAGCTATCGTTAGACTGCAGATTCTGTCATGTTGTGAGAAGCTAGGTTGTTGTCTAGACTAAAGGTTGTAATAACCAATTAAGTAAGTATGAGAGAAAGCCCTTAAAAAGGCAACGCATAGGCATATAACAGCACATATTTAGGCACCCTTTAATGGAAGATGTTCAAACGAACAATAAAAGTTTATATGCGCCACTTAATTTTCTTACTTCTGTCTACACAACTAATTTTAGTTGTAAATTAAGTTTTTATACTTTTTTTTTCATTCTTGTTCTTGTCTTACTTTTGTTCTCTTCCTTCACATAAACTTTATCAAGTTTCGTTTGGTTTTCTTTTTTTTTTTTCTACTCTCTTCCTCACATAGAAATTTTGTAAATGAACATGGCATGTGTCTTGAAAAATATCTTGAAAAAATAAGTTCCAAACGGGAAATAATTGAAGATAATTGAGTTGAGTTAGGCATACATACTACAAGCATCATAGCATAGCTTCCTAGCATAACTAGGAAGAGATAGGGGTTGGCATACGTGTTTATAATTTTTGTATTGTTTTCTGTAAAAAGGAAGGAAATTGTTAAGATATTGAGAACACTTTTCAAAACAGAAATGTTTTAAAAATGTTCAGCAATATGTGACAATTATCTTCTTCTTCTTCTTCTTCTTCATCTTCTTTTTGTTTTCTTTTGTTTAATTTTGAACAAATCAGTTGTCACTTATGGTTGTTGAACAAAACATTAGCTGTTGAGGTAAAATTCTTAATTTCTTCTAATTTGGATGAAAGAAAATAAAAGAAAAAAAATAAGAATTATGGAGATGGCAACAGATTTGTCAACGTAAATAACGGATGTTCTCGGTAGCAAAAAAAAATGATTCGTAACATGTGACAATTATTGCATTCTCCCTGCAATAGACTTATAAATGAACAACTTTATTCAGTCATTGGGGATTCTTTTATTCTCAGAACTCCTACTGTGTTCCTAATGTGCTCCACTTATTACGATATTTTAGGATCGTAACCTTTGACCCTCATTGTGGGCAAAATCAGCATATCAGCAAACACAAATTGTTGATATTGGTATGAAGAGCATCTCTAGGTAGTTTAAGCTCCATGACAGATGTATGCTTGGTCCAGTTTAGAAACCGGCAGACTATGTTTATTCACGAACCATACAAAACCCAACATGCAGTCATTGTAGCAAGGTCGAACGTCGCCCGATACCATGAATCTGTAGATAACCGAGATAGGAAATTAAATTTTATGTTTTGGAACACTCCACTGGCGGTCAAGATCATGCAGTTTAACGTCATTAGGCTTTTTATGTACGGATTCACGTACAAGGTCAAGACATTGAGATACCAGTTCAGTAAGATAACCATACAGTTTTCACTGAAGACATTTTGAAAAAATTATGTTAAAATCTAGCTGAAGAACGTACAGAGGTTGGCATGCTTTCACATCATGGGCGGTCTGAAGTCTACGCTCCAGACTGGCCTCTATGTAATCTTGTCTCTACAACGATTAGACATCTTCCTCCAACACGTGGCTACTAGAACTGCACTAAGGCTTAAGCTTTTAGATATGTTTAGGCCATATAAAGTAAAGCACACTTCAATATTGGGTGGAATAGAACTGAATCACACGGGTTTTAGAAGCAACTTCATGCTACCAGAGACTATTTTCGGAGGAACATACAAAACTCATAGTCCCGCATGGGAAGAATAGGCTGCTGAAGCTCGTTCCAGGGAAACCAAGGAACTGCTTGATTTCGACAAGAGAACGATTCGCACTCTAACGGGAATTTTACTGTGTTATTGGCAGTTTCTCGCTGACAAGCTGGGTCTGTCCCAACAGGATTACTGCAAGAGCTGCCAGGATGTGGAAGAAACAGAATCGGTACAACACCTTTTATATGAGTGCCCTGAACGTCATCGATTTTTAGGTGACAGAACGTTGGAAAATCATAGCACGGTGGCGAACGTGCCTCTGGGTGGTTTAGTCCCATCACTAATGGATCATGGCAAGGAGTCACACTTACATTGGGCAACACAATAGGCCTATGAGCCATCGAGTCAACTTGTCTGTAAACCAAGCCAAAATTTAGGGCGTATACACTGCAACCTTTACTAGAAACAGTCTCTTAAAAGAAAATGGAGCGCAAAACATAGGGTCTGCGAAATATCATTGAAATTTTTTATCCGTTTAAAGGACCTCTTCATGTCATTATGTGTGGAACATAATATCGTTGAAATGTTTCCCTAAGTAGAGTGCTTCCAAAATGTTCAATTTTCAATAACTATGGCTTAGGCGTATGGCTGAATTTAATCGCAGGCATGAGACATGTTAGCTTTGAGAACCACGCTGGTTTATGGCTTATTTACATACATCTGCGGCTATAGAAAATTTCACAAGAAAAAGTCTAATGGGTTTACATCACATGATCTCGGTGGTTAGTTTACATCATCTTCACGTAAGACGATTATGTCTTCTAATCGTCAACGACCTCCAGAAACCACACGCCATTGGTTTCCAGATAATTCAATTCAGACCAAAAGAATTTGGTAATCATCGAAACATAGAATACTCCGTTGACAATGGATCGATGATCGATAATGAACGATGAGCTAAGACATTCACCAAACAGTGAGTTTCTCGTTCCAATTTCGACAATTTCTGATTAAATACGTACCTATTCAGTCAGAAGTAAGCTTCACTGTTAGAAATGACTTTTCCATGTAAATTTAAGTCAGATGAACATGGCTTTGGAGACCTTGTTTAATATAATGGAAGACAAATCTTACAGGAAGTTAGTCAGGGAACTTCGTGAGCAGGAATTTCAACCGTGGTCTCACGTCTAATAAGACAACATACTGCCTACCAGATTAAGACAATATGCTTTACTTCAAGTCGTTGTACAACTTTCGTTACAATGAAGATAGAAACAAAAAATTTTTGAAGGATATTACTCTGGAATATCCTTATCACTGCTTTATATTCATATTCACTTATGTTTTTGCTCAATAGACTAGCTAAAGTGGCCTTTATGTCTGAATGGTATTGTATTGGCTCATTAGACAATAGTACGTGGTTCCAAGCTCAGTAATCTCGAGCAAAACGGAATATAAAAAATATTCCTTTCAGCGCTATAGTATATAGTACGTTCGCTTGTTAGATGAGAGCCAGTGGTTCAAAGCCTAGCTCAGTCATCTCACTAACCACTCTTCTGGTAAAAGCTCTGACAGTAAATTAAATTGCCATGAAAAGTTTTCCAAAAATCTGTTGCTCAAAGTTAAATTTAAAACTCTTTTCTGAGTATGAGAAATTAGGTTGTAATCCTAGTTTGTAAGTATGAGAAGCTAGGTTGTGAGAAACTAGGTTGTAATCCTAGCTAAATGGTTGTAAAACCCAATAAAGAAAATAAATAATATGCCAGCTGCTATTGACTGCCAAATTGCCAGTATGATTGCGATCTCGGGAGTATCTCAGGAGTATCCCAGGTCTGGTAAACCCAGACCCTTTGTGTAGAGTTTGTCTTTATTTTTAAGATTCGCTCCGTTCGATGCCATTATGGCGTCCTAAGATAAGAGAAGAATGCTTCTGTTTGGTTAGTTGGAGGGTCTTTTATAAAACTTGTTGTTTACCAAGACTTCCTCCATAACGAACTTAAATGAAGTAAAGGACGAAATGCTAACCTTTCAGAAGTTAACTGAGGAATGAAAGGATTGCGGAGATTAGTTTTTAATTTGCCGGAGAATTTAGTGCCGCTCTGATAACTGCTAGAGACCTTAGTATTTAACTGAGAAATATGATGAAAGCTTTCGGGCAATCTAATATTTCTTTGAAGGATATTTGCCTGTTCATGTTGTTAATAAAAAAAACTCGAAGAAAATTATGACGACATAAAAATTACAATTGAATTGAATATGAAACATTTGTGTTTTATGTCTTCCTTTGCACCACATACTTTCAATACTGGTGGCACTATTTTTTTTTTTTTTTTTTTTTTTTTTTTTTTTTTTTTTTTTGTAATTTTGTGTGCCACTTTATTATGGCAATCAATGTTTATCCATGAAAAAAAAATCTAAAAGAACTTCCAACAAACTTTAAATCCATAAAATATTTTTTTTTTGTTGTTGTTGTAAAAGATAATAAATTTGTAAAAAAAGAAAAGGAAAAATTTTTCCCAAGAAAACTTATAATAAAAAAAAAGAAAAATAAAAAACGGAAATAGTTTTGTATCCTCCATTATAGAAATTATTGTTTCTATTTATATCGCTACTACTACTACTACTACTACTACTACAACAACAACTACTCTTCGCAATTCCATTTGTTCTCATTCTAGTTTGTCTTTTTTCATTCTTTGCTTTTGTTTTTTTTTCTTCGTTGTATTGTACTTTGAAATTTTATTAGATTTACGCGAAAGTTCTTGTCGAATAAAATATAAATCTGAAGGATAAGTTTTTCAGCCAAAATAACTAACTGAAGGGGATGGTATGCTAACCTACATACATAGAAATACATACATAGTGCCGTCCTGTTGAAACCGTATGTCGTTGGTGTCCAGGTTGTCCAATGCAAGCCAACAAATTGATTGTATAGTCATCGGTCTTTAGTACCCCTGACAGCCTAGCTAACATCGTTCTCAAAGGAATATAGGATGCTAAAGCTGTCAGTTTAAAATCCACTAACAAAAAATTACTTTTTCGGCATGCATTGGACTCCGCCCTTGAATCTTATGTGAATTGGTATCGTACCCATTCATCCAGATATTAATCTAATCATCAAAAATAATTTTTTAGTGATAATTAATGTCAGTTGCCAGAGTCCAGTTTAGAGCCTAGCTTAGGTCGCCTATAACAGGCATAAATCTATAATAAGATCATCAAGTATTAGGGAACTATCATACGTAGAATAATTCAAGATCTTTGACTTAGTAGGACCTTATAAGCAAAGCCTATTAAAATAACCGTGAAAATTTTGTGGAAACTATGCTCCTAAGCGAATCCCCATGATGTGCGCCAATTGCACGGGGCATATACCTTTTCCTTATCGCATACAAGGTTCTTAAGCATTGTGTAAATGACTGAAGGTACAAGCCAAAACACTGATTGAAGCAATGCAGTTTTTAGTCTGGTTAGTCTACGATCGACCAGATCTTCACTTTACGCCATATCTGTTGAAGAAACCTTGAGAAACAAGGTTCTTACGCAGTGTATATATGACTGAAGCCGCTTGTCAAAACACTGATTGAAGTAATGCAGCTTTTGGCCTGGTTAGTCTACGATCGAACAGATCTTTACTTTACGAAATTCCGTGAGATCACCATCTTTTTTACCCAAAATAAGTCAGCCTTCGATAGACCTGCAATGAATTGTGTTTTTACCATGATGAACGCGATTTCTGCGAAGCTCATAAGACTGCTGAAAGCTGAATGACGTTAAGGAACTTCTTAGGCTGCGTCAAGGTAGGACTGAACCATATTTTTGACGATTAAAAGGCAGCCATCGATAGTCCTACAAGGAATCGTGCTTATAAGACTGTTCTGAACTACGTTGAGCAACTCCTGCGGCTCCATCAAGGCAGAAATCGACTACTCCGCCAGACAAGGCGACCCTTTACTGTGCGAATACTTCTACTACATCATGGAAAGTGTTCTGTAAGAAACACGCGTACGCTGCGTTTAGCACTGTAGTACGGGAGTCTATCAGGATGGGTCTGGTAGTAAATGAAACCAAAACGATGTATTTGTTGTCAACAAGTAAGGTCATGCGGCATATTGAACCAAAGATTATGGTCGATAATAATATTATCGAAGTTATCGGTGAATTTGTTATCTTGTTTTACCAGTAAAAATGATTACAATATGGAAATCAAGAATTCGTTCACTGTTTGGTCTCAATATGCACTATGGTCTTAATATGCATTCTCCACGTGCTTCACTATGAGGTAGGAACCATGGATGCTATTAAGTACCGATGCAGCAGCATTGAAAGTATTTTAGCGAAATGTTGTACACAAGATCTTCGATACAGGGTCAGTTAAGCTGAATTCACCCATGGTTTATCCAAACAACAAACATTTTGTTCCGAAACCATGGGTGAATCCAGTTTTACAGATGATTTCGGAATAATAATGTGCTGTATGAGCTCATCATCGACATGGTCGTTGTGCAGCTGCTGCTCTGGCTTCGTCATGTCGTTCAGATGGAAGGGGATGTTTCGGTGAGGTGGTTATTACATGCGGAGTTTAGTGGAAGTTGCCATAGAGGATAACCTTGCTTACGTTGGAAAAATTAAATCCGGGAAGCCCTGTCATTGCTTGGCGTGATCTACTGGTAAAGGACCAGGTGCAGGCGCCTGAAAGAATGTGTTAAGGCGGGCCGAAATTTGATAACAGGAGTACTAATGGTGAAATAAGACCAAATCCAGGAAGCCCTGTCAGTGATTGGTGTGACCTACTGGCGAAGGAGCTTAAGAACAACAGATGCCTGAGAGAATGTGTTAAGGCAGGTCGAAATTTGATAAACGGGTTGCTAATGGCTAAATAAGATCAAAGGAGCTTATGAAGTGCAGAAGCCCTGTCATTGATTGGTGTGACCTACTGGCAAAGGAGCTTATGAAGTGCAGGTACCTGAAAGAATGAGTTAAGGCAGGCCGAAATCCGATAAACGGGTTACTAATGGTCAAATAAGATCAAGTCCAGGAAGCCCAGTCATTGATTGGTGTGGCCTACTGGCAAAGGAGCTTATGAAGTGCAGATGCCTGAAAGAATGTGTTAAAGTAGGCCGAAATCCGATAAACGGGTTACTAATGGTCAAATAAAGAAACAAGGTCCAGGAAGCCCAGTCATTGATTGGTGTGGCCTACTGGCAAAGGAGTTTATGAAGTGCAGGTGCCTGAAAGAATGTGTTAAAGTAGGCCGAAATCCGATAAACGTGTCACTAATGGTCAAATAAGATCGAGTCCAGGAAGCCCTGTCAATGATTGGTGTGAGCTACTGGCTAAAGAGCTTAAGAATAACAGATGCCCAAGAGAATGAGTTCAAGCAGGCCTAAATTTGATAAACGGGTTGCTAATGGTTAAATAAGACCAAATCCAGGAAGCCCTGTCAATGATTGGTGTGAGCTACTGGCAAAGGAGCTTATAAAGTGCAGGCGCATGAAATAATGTGTTAAGGCAGGCCGAAATCCTATAAACGGATTCCGAATGGTCAAATAAGACCAAATCGAGGAAGCCCTGTCAGTGATTGGTGTGACCTACTGGCGGAGGAGCTTAAGAACAACAGATGCCTGAGAGAATGTGTTCAGGCAGGTCGAAATTTGATAAACGGGTTCCTAATGATCAAATAAGTAGGTAAGAATGTGCTGTTAAGGGAAGACAAAGCAAATGATCGGCGAATGGAGGGAATTCCTCTATTGGCATACCTTCTCTCAAATTGAACGGAACAAAGTATGGCGAAAGAAAAAAACTTGCAACAGAAAAACATTGAAAGTAAATTAAGTCGAGGAAATATTAAACAAAATTACTTTATGGTTAATTTAAATCAATGAAATAGATGATGATGATGATGATGATAATAATAATGCTGACAGCACTGACTGAAATTTATCTGAAATGCGAATGAACAAAAAAAAAAAATTAAAGCACGTTCAACATTAAATCTGTAACGACAATTCAAATTAGCCATTCAGAGGATAACAAATAACAAAAACAAAAACAAAACAAAAGCTTTGGATAAATCATAATTTAAATTTATATTGTGTGGCACAATAATAAAATAATTTTAAATGTTTTTTTTTTAATTTTTTTTAATTGTTTTTAAAAAAATTTTTTTTTGGCTTCGAACAAAAGGCAAAAAAAAAAACTTTTTTTTTGTTCCATTTAAGTTGTCGTAATCATGTGGAAAACTGAATTTTCCATTACATTAGTATTCTATTGATGTGTAGTTTTTCTAGTTTTTCCCTTTTTGCAATCATACACCCACATACACACACACCCACTTACACACACACAATACAACAATTCATTAGAAATCTGTTGTAACCTGGCAATGATGTTGGCGATATTGCTGTTGGTGTATCGAAATAGTTGACTACACAACAGCAACCAACTTGTTTAATATTTATTTGGCCAATTTCATACCATGAATATTAAATAGATGTCTCGTTGTCCTTGTATTTTAGACAGCCATTCGAACACACATACACACAGACATACTTACATACAATTTAGGGTGTTGGATTTTATATTGGATTTTCTAATAATTAGACGTATGCAGGAGTTTGAAAGAATAAAAACTCTTAACTCAACGGATCAGCCGAGAAGGTAACAAGGGTTAGTACCAATAGGTTGTCTACCACATATGTTAGACAGGCCCTAATTACAGACTACCATGAAATTTGTAGACAAAATTAAAAAAAAAAATCGTTTGAATTTCATGTGCTCATTAGTCTCTCAGCAAAAAAAAAACCGCATAATCTGCACCATTAACCTCAATAGTCACTAACTAGGTTCCTTAATTTCCCTGTAGCTACATAACATAAATGGTCATTACAACACTTCAGCCAGGATTACTGCCTAGCTCCTCACACCACTTATGTTGTGTGTGTTAATTTTATACATGAGTGGCACAACCTACAGTTTAAAGTCGACTCCGAACGATAGATTTTTGAGGAAACTTTTCATGGCAATTTTATTTACTCTCAGAGTTTTTGCCAGAAATCTGCTGAAAGGCAGCCGCCGAAAAAGTATTTTCTTCACATTTCGTTTTATGCTGTCTGACCGGGGCTCCCTGTAGCTCAATAAGCATAAAATTCTGTAAGCTCATCTGTGGCTTCTTCATTCGAAAAACATGTTACTTCAGTATCAAGATTCAATGATCACTTGGATAGGTTAGGTTAGGTTTGGTCAAAGAGCATAGCCTACGCAGATTCTGTTGTAACGCCTTCATGCAATTTTAACTCTTGCTAAACACCTCTCAGTCATTACTATAGTTTTAGGAAGGTTTGGATGCTATCAACAAATCCTGTGTGTTCAAAAATTCTTCATCCCTGCAAGCTTCTGCAGGAGGTCATTCAGCTTTCGGGTATATTTATCCACACAGGCCAGTGTTCTAGTATAAATGTTAATCCATCCATATCGGCTCCGATAATGATGACAATCTTACGTAGAAATTCATTTGAATTTTCTGTTTTTCCAGCTTCGGCAAGTGTGTCAGCTTTGCTTATATTTTCAATGTCCTCGTGGCAAGGAACTCATATATGGGTGTCTATAGAATGTATCGCTGTATATTGCAAACACATCCTGAATGCTAGGATAATTTTAGATCTGATGTTCACTCTCCTGGCACTAAATGAACGCTCTACTGTCATATATTCTTATACCCGTTTAGCACAGCGACAGTGTTTTTAGTCTTTATTTCATCCTGAATAGCACTACAGTATTCGAACAATACAAGGGACTATGCAAGCTTCAATTTTGTCGCATGATTTGGATTCATCATTGAAAACTTGGGTGATGATCTTTGGGGAGCAATAGGTATGTCTATCCATATATCCATATTAACTAGCATGCTTCTATACTTTCGTGTTCTTAAGGGTTCCCTCAGTCTCATTATCGCATCCGTAGCCAGTTGTCAATTAAGGAGGTCTTGGATGATGCTGTTCTAAGAGCTCCAAGATTGCCACCATCTCTCTTATGCTTTCTATATAAATTGGGCATAATTGTCGATTACTTGCACTTTTTGTCGATGCCTTAAATTTTTTAGGCGATGACTTGCATTTTTTTTTTTTGGTCGATGACTTACAATTCTTGGTCGATGACTTGTATTTTTCTTGAACGATGTATTGCACTTTTTTGGTCAATGAATTGCACTTTTTTTGGTCAATGAATTGCACTTTTTTGGGGGATGACTTTCACTTTTTTGTTTGATGACTTGCATTTTTTTGGTTGATGATAAAGAGATTAGCTTTAGCATCGTCAGTGATATATCGGTCGACCGTAAAAAATCTGTTTTAGAATCCTTGATACCAGGACTATGCAGCTCACTGTGTCCATATCCCCTACAATGTAGAAAAACTTTTTTGTCATTTGCAAAAGGGCTAGTTTCGTCAACTAGTAAGATCAAGTTCGAAGGATTTAGGTTCTCTGTTACAACCGTATGTTGAGTGCCAGCTTATAGGAATGGACCTCAGATACAGATGCAAATTAAGCCATCGGTGAAGATAGTTATATCACCGTCAACGATAGCAGCCTCAGCAACCCATTCTTTCCGTGTAGGAGTGTGATATTTGTAAATGCATCCGAAAGCAGTCTCTATTACCATGTGAGCGCATCTGAAATCCGCAAGATTCGGTTCTAATTCACGCTGTATTGAAGCGTGGCCCACCGTATATGGCCTACAGATATCTGAGAACTGAAGCCTCAGTGCGATTCTAGCACCTGTACGCAGCAGCTTCAGATATCTGAGAACTGAAGTCTAAGTGTGGTTCTAGCAGCTGTACGCATTAGATTCACGTTGTATTGAAGCGTGGCTCACCGTATGTGGCATACAGATATCTGAGAACTGAAGTCTAAGTGCGATTCTAGCAGCTGTACGCAGCAGCTTAATGCTATATTGAAGCGCGGCTCACCGTACATGGCCTACAGATATCTGAGAACTCCGGTTCTAAGTGCGGTTCTATTTAGAGACAAGATGACAAAAAGGCAAACCTGTGGCATGGACTTCCATGCACTTGAATATGTCCAAGCAAGCCAACCTTTGTACTGTGTTTAGCATAGTGAAATAGGTGCTCACTATGCCCTAGGAAGATAAGCGTGCTTAACCTCACAAAATAGACAAATTTGAAGAAAACGGAGTTCTTGTTGAATGTATTGACTACTTTAGGCAACTGCTTTAAGGCGAATCGTTAAATAGCTGACATTCAGCATATAAATGTTTAAACATACGTACATACATATGTATTTTTGCCTTAAATATGTTGGGTATTTATAAGTGTTTTCCAGATTTAGCATCACTGTTCAATTAGTAAATCACTTACCATATATCCTATTGCCATTGCCACCTTCGTTACCCCCCCTCCCCGTTTAACTTTCAACACTTGCTGTTTTGATGAGTTTCATAAAAGATTTTTTTGCTTCTTCTTCTTCTTCCTCCTTTTTTTTGCCATAGTTTCCCCCCCTCAAAGGCTTTTATAATTTTCCCATTAAAATTGTATCGAAGGATGAGAAAGAAGATGATGACGGCAATGGTGATGGTGATGGTGATGGTGATGGTGATGGTGATGATAATGATAGTGAATATGAAATGTATGTGGAAGTGGCAGTGGCAGTGACTGTGGCAGAGGTAGGTGTTATCTTTCGCTACGTGTGAACGAAGGCGGTCTTATATTGTCAGTTATTAAATAGTTGTTGTACTTCAGCTATGTCTGTGTATTGACGTTTAAGTATCTCCTCCCCCCCACATCATATGTTTATTAGAGCATGTTGTGATGAGTTTTTAAACACAAGTTTTTTATGGCTAACGGTAGTTGGCGGTTGGTGGTGGTCGGTGGTTGGGGGGGGGGGGTGATTCGCTTGTCTAAAAATCAAATTCGTATAGGAAGTCTCTATAATTTGTGTCTGTGGGTGGACTTGTACTGTAACATGTTGCAAGTACGTGATTCAATAGTTTGAATTGATAGAAAATGAGAAAACAAAAACAACAAAAACAACAAAAAATCAAAGGAATCCAAAGGAATCAGCAACATATAAATAATTGTACGAGAATATAAACGTGAACCATTAAATTCTCTGCTATACACACTTACAAACCATATAAAAGGCAAGTAATTACCATAAGTATGCCAGTTGTGGCGTTTAATAGAAGGCAAAAGGATTTCTTTTTTATTTAAAAATGAAATTAACGTTTAAGGTTCAAAGTAATGCCCAAGGATACGAAATAAATCCTTATAAGGCTTACTCCAGATCGATATAAGAGCTTACTTAGTCAGGATTAGAACCTAGCTTCTCACATAACCCATATTGTAAGTGTTAATTACATAAAAAGGTGTCGAAGGATTAACAGTTTAACGTCGGCTCAGAGTGGCTCTGCATAGTCTGGTAGGTCGTGTATTGCCTTATTAGACAAGCATCCATGTTTCAGCCTATGGCGCAGATATTCCGAATAAAACTGAATATGGGAAAACATTTCTCTCAGTGACTTCCTCTCAACAATCTTCCGATATTCTAAGAGGCAATTTCTCTAATATCCGGGAAGACAACCACGCGAGCTTATCTAAGCTGAATGCAAGGTGCAGCACTGTCACAGCAATGGAAATCAGTGGGGTATACAAAATATTTTAAAAATTGCAACACCGATGAATGATGCATCGCTCCTACACATTGCCGCTAAAGCGGATGCTTAGAGCGCGACATATCGAACTTGATTATTACTCCACAGAAAACTGTCCAATCGTGCTTATTTACGACGATACCTGCAATATAAAATGGCCGATTGTCCTATGTGTTACAACACTCTTTCCAATGCGACAGACTCATCGCAGTACGTAGTATAAAGGAGAAGGTTCGAGGCTGCAGGCCAACAAATCTGCGGCTCCAGCGGTTTACCAGATGAATTTTAAGCAGTCCCAACATAATCGAGAGGGAATACAAAGCATTGCAGTGACTGATGTTTCAATCGTATTGATTCCTAGTCAGCAAGTTACTATCCTCGGATGGTCTGATACAAAACCCAAAGCTCTTCCTGTTATACTTACCCAACTGAGTTTTCTTGCTTTTCGTTCAGTGTAGTTCTCTAAAATTCCTTTCCCATTCCAGAAAAGGTTTTTTGACGCATCAGTAGTGTTAAAGCTTTACTCTCTCTCTCTCTCTTCTCTCTCTCTCCTCTATCTCTCTCTCCTCTTCTCTTCTCTCTCTCTCTCTCTCTCTCTCTCTCTTCTCTCTCTCTCTCTCTCTCTCTCTCTCTCTCTCTCTTATAAGCTTGAACATTCCCGGGAATTCGCACAAATGTCCTTAGACGTAGCAAAGACTGGCACTATTTATCCTGTCTTGCTGACTCAGTTTGCCCATACACTACCGCCTAATCACTAGTCAAGCTCACAAGAACTGTGTGCTCGGTTGTTGGCCTGACGTTTCAATTTCAGTTGAGCACACATCTAGATCCATGCTCCAGCAAACTTTTATGTCTTTTACCATGTGTGCCGAATATTTCACTCTGAGGTCGAACACTCAAGCTTCAGTCCTACTACCGGTATGGTACACCATAGGATTATATTTCGCCATAGCATGAGTTCTCATTGTAACGATTATAGGAACGACTGTGTGTAAGACGATCATTATTGCACGAACCATTTGGCAGCGGTTTTGCAAGTGCGTAGCTATGTTATTACCTTCATTGTCTCCGTGTTCAATACTCATATGAGGGTAACCGTCGAATGTCTTGCTACCTTTTCCAAATACACCCGGCATTTTTGGACAATTTCAAATGTGAGATACACGCTCTCTAGTCATCTAATGCTTGCTTTACTGTCGTAAATTATACTTGAAAAAATTGTTATTCCAATCAAGTCTTCTGGCTTGCAACATTTTTGAGCTACCATGATCAAATATGCTTTCAAAAGAGACAGATTGGCAGCTGCATTTGACATGTTGAAACTGACTGAAGGTCAATTATTCTTTCCAAAATTTTCAAAAAGAAAAAAGATAAACTTATCGGGAGGCTTTCGGGCCTGAAACTGGGAGTTTTGAGTGCACTAAGTATAAAGACAACCGTGAACTTCGTTCATAATATTGGGTGAAATGATCATGACAGATAAGCTCTCAGAATATGTGAGCGTGGTGATAATGTGTTACTCTGCTGATGATGTATGAGTATGATGATGATATACGTGTGTGGTGGTGATGTATGGGTATGATAATGATGTATGAGTATGAAGATGATGTACGAGTATAATGATGATGTATGTGCGCGATGGTGATGTATGAGTATGATGATGATGTATGAGTATGATAATAATGATAAAAACGTAGAGTCCGAATCGGAGGATTTTGCATGAATTAAGTATAAAGACAACTACGCACTTCGTTCATAACAAAACTTCAGATGATCATGGTAGATAAGCTCTCATAGTATGCTTAAGGCATGTAATCAATGATCATGGTAGATAGGCTCTCAAAGTGTGCTTAAGGCATTTAATTAACACACCCATGGATTATTTTGTGGATTAGACCGGGAGTGTAAGGTGATGATGTAGTGCTCTGCTGATGAGATATGATTGTGATGATGGTGTATGAGTATGATGATGATGTATGAGTGTGATGGTGATGTGTGAGTATGATGATGAGGTATGAATATGACGAGTATGTATAAAGAAAACTGTGCACTTCGTTCATAACACCGGGTCAGATGATAATGACTAAAAAAAAATATGATGATGTACGACTGTGTGTATGAGTATGATGGTGATGCATTTGTGTGATAGTGAAGTATGAGTATGATGATGATGTATGAATATGATCATGATGTATGAGCATGATGCTTATGCATTAAAACGTCGGTCCCGAATTAAAGGGGTTTTTCGTGCATTAAGTATAAAGAAAACTGTGCACTTCGTTCAGAATACCGGGTCAGAGGATCACAGCAGATGAGCTTTCAAAGCATGTTTAAGGCATGTAATTAACATCCATGGATTATTTTGTGGATTAGACCGGGAGTGTAAGGTGATGATGTAGTGCTCTNATGATGTAGTGCTCTGCTGATGAGATATGATTCTTATGATGGTGCATGAGTATGATGATGACGTATTAGTGGGATGGTGATGAATGTGTGTGAAGGTATTGCATGTGTATGATGATAACGTATGAGTATGATAATAATCGGTGAGTATGAAGGTGATGCGAGAGTATGATGATGATACTCATGGAATGGAAAAAGCTGGTTTTAGAATTTCTAAAAATAAATATTTGGAAGGAATGTAGAAGATTTCAGTTTAAATTCCCTTCCATAACATTCAAACACTGTCATTGTTTATATAAGAAACCGAATAAAACGCGTATCTTTCATCGAGCTTTTGTATAAAAAATTGACACAAAATAAATCGTTATCCGGCTGGGCTATTTATCATATCTTGCAGGAGTATAATAACAACAATAACAAGAAGAAGAAGAAGAAAAAAAAATGAATGCAACGCAATATGTTTATCAGCCATTCTGTTATTCATTTCTATAGGCATTCAATTCATGCTCTTTCAACAGAGGTAAACAAAACGTAAAACTTTCGTTTCGTTTTTTTTTGTATTCTCTTGCCATGTCTATATGGCAGGCATCTTAAAGTTTGTTTTTATTTTTTTATTTCCATGGGTTTCTAGACATGATGCTTGGCCTTTTTTCGGGGTATTATTTGTTAAATAAACAACAACAATAAAAGAAAAAAAAAAAATAAAGTTTGCAGAATGAGCTACTCGTGGCAGCCAGTATTTGTGGTTTTTTTTCCAGTGCCCCAGGAGAGTATTTTTCATTGCTTCTTATTATGCTTTTTCTTGTCTTTTTTTCTTTGTCTTTTTTTCTATTAAAAAAAATGTTTTTCCTTTTGCATTTTCCAAATACAGTTAGAAAACTTCTATCAATTGAGGGGTTAAATTTAAGTTTCAAATTGTTTGTGTATTAATGTTGCTGTTGTTGCTATTGTTGCTTTTGTTGTTGTTGTTATAAAAAGTACTTTGTCAGCCATGATTATTAGCACGAGCAACAAAGAGGCTTTTTAACACATTTATGTGTGAAAATTATGCATCATCAACAAGCCACAAGGGGTCATTTAAAAGTTTTCCTTACGGTTTTTTTTCATATTTCTTTTCACACACATACACACAACAGCAACAAAACAAGAAAAAAAGTTTGTTTTCAGTATCTGTAAGGATGGATCTCTTTGCGGCAATGAATATTGAATGAAGATTGTGAAAGATTGTCTTTGGCAAAGTTGGCCTCCTTAAGGTACTTTCCATGATTATAATGGTTGCCATCATGATAATCATTAAGGAGGCCAAGAGAATAAATGAGTTGAGTTTCAATAATAAAAACCAGATTGAAATTTTTTTGTAAAAGAATAACGATTTTCTTTGTGGAAATTTATTTTAATAAACGCCAAAGCAAAATCATATTTCAAATCATATTTCAAATCAATGAATAATTTTACTTGGAAATTATGGCTCCAGCAACATATTAAAAGAAAAATCAAATCAACGTATTGACAGAGAAACCAGAAGCTATATAGTATCCAAAAATACGGACAAACAAAACAAAACTCTGCCGAATCAAAATGAGTTGATTGGTTAAGTAAGACAAGAGGTCTATTCGCAGTGCAGTGCCTGAGTCATTGGAGTCAACTGCCTCAGTAAAAGTTAGATAGATGTTTATTTACTCTCAGAGTTTTTGCCAGAAGTCTGCTGAAAGGCAGCCTCCGAAGAAATATTTTTTTTTTCTATTTTGTTTTGTTAGAAATGTCTGCCATGGGGTTTGAACCGTGGCCTCTTGTCAAGTTAGCCAACACACTACCTACTACACTACGGCGATCTTTAACGTCACTGTATGCTTATCGTCTGCCTGACCTATCTGTTTCAAGAACTGCAGATAAACGTTAGGTTAAGTTACGTGCTACCATTTAGGTTACGATTTAAGCCCATTGTGACACCAACATTAATTCTACTCCGGGGGTCAGCCATTCCCTAGAAAACACTATCCCGAGGTCAAAACAAATCTTGACTTTGCAGCAATCATTATATTAGAAATCTCCATTAAACATATTAGAGAATAAGTGATCAAAATGTCAAGGTTTTCTGGCATGTCTACCCAAAGGAAAGTGCCCCGTAAAAATCCTAAGATAACCGATTTAAGGACAGAAGTGGCCATACGTACGTATGTATTCAGCATTCGTTTGGAACATATTTTACGTACCTTCCTGCTGCTGACAAGATTCAGCCAAAACCAGTAAAGCAAGTGGACAATATTCAAACTATGCCCTTATTGAACTTGGTCTGCTTATTAGCACTGCAATTTCTGATGATATCCCTGTGTCTTAGAACCTACATAAAAGTTAACTTCGAAAGATCCAAAATTTCTTCGAAAAATCCTTGGCATTCATTGGATAAAGACGGACGGGACTCAATCACAGCCTGGCTATTCGATTAAATTAAAGGATTTTCAGGGCAAATTCCATTACGAAGCAAACATTACGACCGCTTTCAAAGTTGTAATGACATTTGCTTTGAAAACATTTTAGAGATCAGGCAGCCTATAAGAAAGTTGTATGCCACTACAAGCTACCATAAGCAATGACATGTGCTCGCTGAATGACTATGTACCAACTGACAACTCATTCGAAAATGGCCGATTTTTGGAAGATATTACATGAGATCCAAGAACGTACAAAGCCCTCCAAAAAACTCTCTGTTTGGTATTCATATTGGCATCAATAGGTCTTTTAAGGTTAGGTTAGGTCGAAGTGGTAGCCTCTGATATTAAAAAAGTTCACTTGAGCACGCATAGCAGCCCGTTGTGACGCAAAGGGTGGACGCAGTCCCTGTACTGAACAAGTTCTACCAAAGCCAGGGAAGGGGAAGAAGGTCTTTTAAACGAATTAAAAAATTTCGATAATATCTCACAGGCACTTTATTTTGGATGGCATCCTGTAGGCATTACGTCCCCAGAGAGAATATATACGTAGCACATCTACGGGTGAGTTAAATATTCGACGATATTCGATGTTTACCATCATATCAGTTGCTGTATTTGGGGACATTGTATGGAAAAATAAAGCCGATCCACTTGCAATGATTGATGCAAAGGAAAACTCATTTGAATTCTTGCATGGCATTCCTCTACAAAGGGGCAAGCAAATGCTCACACACAAATTTCAAATTATTTGGAAAGGGAAAAGTGGTATAATGAAGCCACATGCTGGAAGTCCAAACGGATCTGGCACGATAAGATTATATGCTCGAAAAGAATT
>QOCX01001181.1:0-13321 GCA_005959815.1 Sarcophaga bullata | reverse complement strand
TGAGATTGGCATTGCAAAGGAAGTGAATAACAGTTTCTTCCTCTTCAGCAGATCCACATCCTCGGTAAAAGTTGTTTGATGTAAGCTGTAGTCTATCCGTGTGTCTTCCCATGTAAACATGGCCACTGTGATGGAGATGACATTGCGATTAATTTTAAGGTGTTGGTCGGTATGCCTTTTAGCCAAGTGAGTCTGGCAATGGAGCAAGCTGGCTCAATGACCCCGAATAGGTTAGCGTTACGGAGGAATTTTTGATAGCCTTCACAGCGTTCACAGCTACTGTACAGTTGTCCATTGGCTCTATCGACAGCGAATTTCGAATTCATTTTGATTGAATCTTGAATCTTAGTTGTCTTAAAACCAACTTCGTCTGTACGTGGTTATACAGTAAATCAGTCAGTTTTGCTCATCACTGTTGCTGTTGTCTGTTATTGTTTGCTGATGGATGAATGAATCATTGGATGGATGGATCGATGGTTTGGTATTCACGAATCTTTAAGCAAATATTTTAACATTTCCGACATTTGCTGAACACACGTTGAAGGGATTTAACGAACATTTAACTGAAATCAGCACTGAAATAAAAAGAAAAAAACGCCATTAAAAAATTTTGTATGAAAAATTTTGTCAAAAAAATAGAAAAAAAGAAAGAGATGCTAATGAGAGATGAAACAAGTCTTTCCGCAGTGTTAACCAGATATACGGTGGAAATAATTGGAAAACATAGTTAAAGCTTATCAATCCCTTGTACTTTCGCTAGATAAAAAAAAGTGAATAAAAAAAATGGCAATAAATTCCAGGTAAAAAGTTTCTCAAATTCGCTTAGCCACCCTGTAACCAACAAATATTTACTCACTGGCATTGACAGCAGAAGGAAAAAGGAAAAGAAAGAAAAAATTATTGCAATAGAACAACCATTGCCAGCAGAGAATCTCATATTTCTCTCACTACTCTGATTTAACCTGAGGGCCATTTGGTATTTGCGCAAATGGAAAATGAATATTGAAGCTGTTGATGTCACGGATTCAATAAACACTTCAAATAAACTTGACGATTTATTATTATTTTGTAAACTCTGTTGCATCAGCACTCACAAATGTTTGACAGCTTTTGACATTCGGTTTGTTTTTGCGTTTTTATTTTGTCTGTATACAGTGGAGAATAAAAGTTTACGGCAAATACAAATAAAACTTGAAATTTATTTGCCAAATAGATGGAAATAGATCGTAAAACATAATTTTTGTGAACCCAACGTTGTTTCGGAGCCAGTTTTATTTGCTATCATGTGAAAGGGGCACAGTTAGTAGATAGGTAGGGATGGTTGTCAATCCAAGAAGAAGAAACAAACACACTTAGGCTATCCACTGTGATATTACAGTCGCCCAATTCGTGTAATTCGGTAACTATCTAGACTTTTCCATGAAGTCACTTAAACTGCAAATGCCTTTACTCGACAGATTGCTAGGGCCAACTGTCTTTGAGAAACTGATATGCATTCTCCTTCTTCAACATTGTGTTGAGCAATACAAATCTGCGTATCTACCGTAACACATTAAGGTTAGCTATTCAGCCAAGGGATACCCCACATAATAGGCATTCGAGATCTAACTACTGCTGCGTAGACCTAATTCCTAGGCCCCACTTCTCTCTTAACGCTATTTGACAAGCATAGAGGGTATGACAACATATTCGTTTTCCACAACAGTTTTCTTATGCTGAAAAAGCCGAACAAGTGCGCTTCATCTTTGAGTTCAATATTCGCCCTATACAATCCCAATAGACTAAGTGGTGTCGGCTTGTGAAATACATGACTTCCGTTTTCCACTATTCACAATTAACACGACCTAATTCTCACTAACTAAGAACTTTCCTCAGAGTAAGTTGCATCTGGGATACGAAATTTCCATATTCATGTCGTTCGCCTTACAACTTATATGTTCCAACATAACTAGCAGCTCGTTCGTCCTAAAATTCCATACAAAGTAGTACAATGTGGAGTTTTACCTCCTCCTTACTTTTTGGTAATGAGCAAGCTCCCAAGCATTTGTAAGATTGTCCTTCAACGAAGTAGTTTCAATATCCAGTTCACCATATTTGTTCGGTATAGCCAATCTTGCCATAGGGAACTTGCCTAGTTCCCTATTAATAAATGCTGCCTGGATTTCCAAAAAGATACTCAAGGTATTCCTTCTGCGCTACCGACGTCTCCATAATAATTATCATACTCATACATAATGGCCCTACTCATACATCGCCATAGCACACTTACATTATCATCAAACTCATACATCATCATCATACTCGTACATCATCATTATACTCATACATCATATAGCATCAGCCCAATCATACAATCGTCACCATACGCAAACATTATCATCAAACCACGCTTATAAATCATCATACTCATACATCACCATCGCACATGCACGTAGTCGTCATACTCATATTCATACATCATCATCATACTCAAACAACATTATCAAACTCATACATCATCAGCAGAGTATGACATTATCATCACACTCATACATGTATGCATGTGTACGATGACATACATCATTATCACGCTTAGACGTCATCATCATCGCCACACTCATACATCATCACCATCATTAAGTCAAGAGCACGCTTGATTCAGACTTCAAAATCCCGGAATAAACCCCCGTTTCAATATGGAACAGGGTACGAAATGGCGCTCATCGCTGTACAATGTTTTATAGATTTCGGAAAACTTTCTGACACACTGTAGCAAGATGTGATTGTACTACTACATCCCATGGCCTGGGAAGGGAGTACACCTGGAACCCATTCATTATATCAAGTAAATATATCGTATCCATATTTGCAGAGTCAGACATAACAGACACATCGATGTGAATAAGTAGAGTCCGTTGTCTTCATTTGGTATTTAAGGTTTGAACATGATCTTTTAGGGAATGATCTTTAACGGCATATATAACTTGGGAACTACAAAAGCTTCGCCAACTTTGCTGCTTTAAATCTATAACAGATCCTAATGGAAGTTCCATAGTTGCGGTGAATGAAACACAAGATTTGTCGCTAGACATCTGAAGCATCGATTTCTCGTTGCTTGCAAGAGTTCGGTTTTCCCAAACCAACACATGGGCTCAGGTTCAAGTAACACATGTACTGGAGGTCAACGACCATTGACAACGACACGTGTTCGCTGTATAGGTTCATAGAAAAATCGTCTTCAGCGATGAGACCCATTTCTGGATAATTGAACAAACAAAATTGGTGATAAGATCGTTAGACTTTTTCTTGTGGGATTTTCATAAGTCGCAAATAAACCACAAACCAAAGCGGATCTCAAAATCAAAGTCTAGAATTTACAATTAAACTTCCATCTGGTCTTTGAAAAATTCCTGGAGTTTTCGAGTTTTTGGAAAAGAAAAATCTTCGTTAGAGGGGGCCTTTAATAGAGAGGTCTTAGGTCATCGGAATCTCTCACAAAAACCCGTTTTTGTCTTCCCAGTGTTCTTATTAAAGATATTGAAGCTGTTAATACTGTTTTCTTATTGTGTTCTTCTTCTTATACGAAATTTTAGGAGCTAGATTCAGGCTTTAGGAGCATTCCTCAGAAATCGTTGGGATTCTTTCCATAGAAATAGTGGTGAAGAAGCCGTCGATTTAAATCTAGTGAACCAGTCACTGGCTACCAGAGGCAAAGTGGAGACACAAAATACTCGGCTACATACATGCATACATAATTGGTTACTACAACTCTTCCTTATCTGGCTTATCACACGATTTATATTGTGTGGGTTAAAGTACAAAGTCCTCTGCGAATGATAGATTCTTTACTTTCAGAGTTTTTTCTCGAAGGCTTTCGCTAGGCAGTAGCCGAAGAAATATATTTTCATATTCCATTTGGTTGGGATTTGAACCGTGGCCTCACATTTAATAAGCCAACACCGTGCCTACTAGACTACTACAAATTCAATGCCGATTTACTGCCAATAAACTGTTGAAATACTTATGAACGGTGACTGCAATACTTGGCTTAGTTTTCTTTAATGATTTGAAAGAGTTATTCTGTTTGGATTGGTGACCTTTAAAGCAGCAAACATGAGTTGTCTGGTCCTCTATTGGCAACTTTCTTTTATTTCTGTGCCTATCTCTTACTATCTTTCAATCATTTTAATCTGTGATAGTGGTGGGTATCATCACAATCAATGAACCTTTGTGGTCTCTGGGTAGTGGTGTATACGAAATTTTACGCACAATTGAAATGAAAACGTTGAAGAAACTTGTATGTTGCCATACTGTTATTCCGTAAAGATACGCCAAATAGTGTTTGGCATTCTATATTCGTGGCTTACGTAGTCTAACTTGCCTAATTGCTAAATTAATATCCAACAGGCTTTAACATTCTCCTCTAAAACTAATGAGCCACAATATAGCTCATATACATGCGATTTACGCCATTTACCAAATGAACATACAATCTTAGATGGAAACCGGAAACCGGAAACAATAACTGAAAGGTTACTAATTCCTGCTGTTGAATGAACGAATGAATGGATACTCTGAACTTAGCAGTATGTATTCTGTTGCATGGCATTTAATGTGTGTTTAAAGGCCAGTTAAACAGTTGAAATGTGAATTCTTAATTTATCATCATCATGTGTGTGCAAATATTAATGCTGATGTTAGTTAAACTTATGAAGCTGAGTTAACTGCTTGCTGACAAATGATAAATTTATTATTTATCTTTGAGATTAAATACAAACACACTTCAAAGCAGACTTAAAGAAATGAACGTATCCCCTATGTAGGTGTTTGTGTGCCTTCAACATGTATGTATGGATAGAGACCTTTGAAAACTCAGTCCGTAATAGCACGCTCAAACATATTCCATATTCACATTTTATTCACATATTTACCCAGTAGAAGTCAGCATCTTTTTTGTTAAACATCACACCTTTAGTGACAATAAAAATTATGTTTGAATTGTGAATTAAAAAATCTATGAATGTGAAGAAGAAGAACCGTTTCATATGCGCATACGTTTTTCGAACTTAATGGCACCAACTATTGTAAGGAAGACGATTACACTTGCGAATAAAAGTAAAGAACTCTGTCTGTAGTGCAGAGATTCCCTAATGCCTCACATCACAAAATCTATATTTCGGTGTTAGCACATTGCAACTGCAGTCTGAAGCTTTAATGCTGAGTCAAAAGGCCGATTACCGACCTCAGGTTATGCCTGGCTAGTCTAATGCATGATGCAGATGTCCATTCTTCAATGCTGTTTTGATAAGAGACTTTGCCTTTATCTATCAGCATGCATTCTCAAACATGCGCTCTCACAACACCACAGGTTGAACTTTAAGCAGCGCATTAAATTCATCGGCGAAAAGGCATCTGTAACCCAGAAAGCATTGACGAGTATGATGTCAAATATTGGAAGACCAAATCCATTTAAGAGGAGAATAATATCGAGGGTTGTAACCTCGATAATGTTATATGCTTGCCCCAATATGGTCGGAGGCACTCGCCATGGGGACAACAAAGAGGAAACTGGCCTCGGTGTATCGTCTAAGTGCAATCAGGCAGATATGTGGCTTCAGGACAGTGTCTGATGAAGCAGTACTGGTATTGGCAAAGACAATACCGATAGGACATATTGGCGGATGAGATGAGGCGGATATACTTTCGCCGTCTCAAGCAACCGGTACAAAATGCAGCTATAAGAGCGAAGGAACGAAGGACTTCCATGCGCAGATGGCAGTCACGGTGGGAGAACAGTTTAAAGGGGTGATGGACATTTCACCTTGTTCCCGATATAGCCCCTTGGATGGAGAACAATCATTGCGAGTGAACTATTACGTGACCCAGTTCCTAACTGGTCATGGATGCTTCAGGAAGTACCTGCACAGATTTCGATATGATACTTTCCCTATTTGCCCAAACTGTGTAGATGAGGAGAAAGATGCAGAGCATATTCTAACATGCTACCCCATGTTTGTACCAAACCGGCTTATGAAAGAGGTGATGAATTCTAGGATTCTATGGAGCCAATACAGCCAGAGAATGGCTGAAGTTATGCTGAAACTCCGAAGGTTGGAGGAACGAAGGTGAAATTTAAATTGGTAGGATAAAGCTTTAAAGCTAACCACCCCCTCCGCGAAATAATTCTTTACGGCAGTCCGCGGGGGGAGAGTGGTTGAAGTGCGTTAGGGGTGGGTTTAGTACGTAGGCACCAGTGATGGTGAATCGTGCACTCTTTTGTTGGAACAAAAGTGTCTTTCGAAGATTCCCAACTCCGACTTAAGACAAAAAAAAAGAAACACCACAGAATGGTTTTGGAAGCTGCCGTGTTTGCAAGCTGTACACATGATTGATCATTACAACCCTTCAGTCAGGATTACAACCTAGCATCGCACAAACTGTTTGCTCACTGTCGAGAATTTCTACGTTGCCTGGAACCCTTACTTTATTTCCCCTACCTATATGATTTAGCTTTCCTAGACAGTCCCATATTAGGTTAGACTTAGACGACCGTTCTCTGCGCCTCCTAACCAAATTAAATTTAATAGATCTTTCCATGTAATACTTGAAAGTTTTCTCATGGACTTTCATTCTCACCAACAACCTCTTGCTTTTGTTTTGAAATCCACTCTTGACCCAACTGCATATCATCAAGTGTAGTTTCACTTTTGCAGGTGTATGTTGCTTCCAGATTACTCAATCAGTTTTTGTTACTAAATCTCGTTACACATAAAGTCTACTGATCCTATGCCGAGGACAGCTAAGGAAGCAGTCATCAGCTATTCGATTCATAAAACCCCACATCGAAGTTTTTTCGTAGACTTGTTGCCCATTTTCGTAGCTTTAGTCTTCAATTCCGGTACTTTCAGTTATGCAGCGTACCCTAATGCAATACCAATACTTCAAGTGTCGCTGTAGGACAGGTCCTCAATGGCCCTATTGCAGCAACACCCACTAAAGCCTGTATTTTGTCTGACAATATTTAAGCTGTTTTCGGATCTTTCATTGAAGTAATGATAGCTGTAGTCCAGCAGGTAGCGCTTTGGCTTAGTAGACGTGAGGCCACGGTTCAAACCCCATGTCAGACATATCCGACAAAACGAAATTTGAAAAAAATATTTCATCGGCGACTTCCCCTCGGTAGTTTTCTGATAAAAACTCTGTGAGAATAAACAAAATTGCCATGAAAAAAATTCTCAAAAGTCTGTCGTTCTTTGTCGTAAACTGTAGGTCGTGCCCTTTATGGCTAAACTTAACACGTACAATGTGTGCAGTGTGAGAAGCTAGGTGGTAATCTTGGCTGAAAGGTTGTAATGACCAATTAAGTAAGTAAGTGAATGAACATGGCTAGTGCAAAATGAATTCAAGTAGAGTCCTGGCTTCTGGTAAGACTTCTGGACAGACATCAATATTACTTGCCTCCGTTCTTTCTGTTAAATTTTTGTGGTGCAACACAAAATTTCTAAGCTGTATTTAGAAAGTTATATAAAGAGTTTGAAATCGAGCGGGGGTTTTTGGATTTAAAGTTCTTTAAATGTATAAAGAAGAAGCTGACAAATAAATCAAAAGTTCCTTTGGACTTGGACGGTAGGAAAATGTTAATTGAGATAATAGACATCACATCGATAGCCTTTGTTGAAGCTGGAAATCTACTTTAGTTGCCAATTCTCATGGAGTATGTCATGAGATTCTAAACGGCCATTTAAATCGCTTGCACTGCACTCCGCAGTACACTATCTTACACTTCTACTTCGCCAGCCTTTTGGATGCTCTATCATAAATTATCCTTTCTCACATGGTCTACGTACATACGCAATTGATCATTATAACCATTTAGTCAATCAATCGATAAGTGGCGGGACCTACAAACTTTAAAAACTTTTGTGGTCAGGCAGTCTACTTACTTACATACATAATTAGTTATTAGAACCCTTTAGTCGGGATTACAACCTAGTCTTCTCTGTTGTGCGCGTTAATTTATGAGCGGAAGGAGGCACCTACTGTTTAATATCGACTACGGACAGACTTGAGAAACTTGTTCGCTGACAATTCTATTTTCTTCTCAAAAGGCAAAACGATTGCTGAGAAGAAATTACCGAAAGAAATATTTTGTTTTCGTTTTCCGTTTTGTTTGAGATGATCGAGCCAGGGATCGAACCACTGCCTAACGGCTAATCTACTAACATACTACCTACTAGACTATGGCAGCTTATTCAAGCGCATAGACTATGTTAACGAAATGTTTAAGGAATTTATTAATAGAAGCAGTGCCAGATTTTGCCGAATAACCCCGAACTGTCAAGATCCAAACGATGGATCACGAATTGCATTCGTTGCTCGCTACATCTTGTTCATTCAAACCCCAACATGTTCAGCAATTTTCACATACATTTGTATGTTGTTTATATAACTTCTAGAACCCCTGTGATATACCATAGCACAGAAGGTTATCCAGAGAATTTGCTTACAAAACTGAGGCTGTCATGGTATTCCTATTGATATGTTCACTGCCATCAATAGCTGGTCACAAGATTGCAAGATTTTGTTTATAACGAAACGATTCTATCTGCACGTACTTATTTATTCAATCGTTCATGTGCCACGTTCCAAATATTTATATCACACACACACACACACACACACATACATATATATTTAACGACTTTCCTTTCAACCATACCAATACCAATACACACTATCACCGCCACCACTAACTAACTAACTAACTATCCAAGGGAACGCATTTATTAAAAGTGGATGATGATGATGATGATGATAAAGTTACAGTTTGAAAATCAAATATTAAATGTGATCACGTTTAAACGTTTCATATCATGCCGCCTGAGCATTATTTTGGCATTGTGTGACGATGTGCCTGGTGCCTGTTTTATTTGATAATCACGCACTGGCATGTGATTAATCACTTACTTACGGGATAATCACTTGTGATACTATGTTTAAGGGAGTATGAACAGCAACTACAACAACAACAACACAAACAATAAACAACAATACAATAAGGATAACAAGGACATTTACTAACTAAACTGTGTGTGAGCAAACTAAAGCAAACAGAGCAGTGCAAATAAGTTTGTCTTTTGCAACAGAAATTTATTTTTCAGAAGAAAGCAAAGCAAACAAAAAAAAAAAAAAGAAGAGAATGAAGAATAAAGTAGAAGAAGAGAAAGCAAAAGCAAAATTTTCTTAACTTAAGCTTTGTCAAAACTAAAATGCAAAATTTTTGGTTTTACAAAGTTTTGAACAGAAAAAGTTTTTTGTTCTTTAAGTCCAGTATGTCCTATCCTGTAATTGATAGAACCAGCAAGCAGTGAACAAGCGAACAGGGAACAGTGCCATACTCGTATATACTGCTGGCACATAGTTGTGCCCTTAGTTTTTTAGAAGAAGTAACTTTTGCGTAAATCTTTTGTTATGTATTAAAGGACTTAAGTTTTTACTTAAGTTACATAATGTTTGGAGTGTAAGTTTTTCTGTGTTTTTTGAAGAGGTAACAAGTAATCGTTGATAATGTCAAAGCTTTTAAGTTTAAAGTTGTCACCTACCTTATGTTGTCATTATTTGAGTGTCTTTGTTATCTTATGCGAGAAATTTTTCAAACAAAATTTTTATTAAAAATTTTCTATTCAGAAAATCAAAGAATAGAAGCAAAAGGCTCGTTCGTTCATAAATAGGAAAATATTTACACACAACTTTTCTCAATCTCTTACCGCTTTTGAATTTCTTTGGAAGCCTTTCGACAATATTATTTCACAGGGTGTGCCTTTTTTTTTGATTGAATTACAGAGAATACATGTTCATGCAGTCGCCTTAGTCTAGTAGTTAGTGTGAGAGTAAATAAAAATTGCCATGAAAAGTTTCTCAAAAAAAATCTGTCGTTCGGATTCGACTTTGAACTGTAGGTCCCGCCCCACTCATGTATAAAATTAACACAGACAATACATACGTAATGTGAGAAGCTAGGCCGTAATCCTAACTGTATGTATGTACGTTCATGCTCCGCTTAAGCATGTGACGTCAAATATCCTTCAAATGGCTTTCACAACTCAGCAGACAGCTTTGCCCTAGCATAGGATCGAAAAGCTTCAATCTAGACTTCAACGCACTGCAAGTACATGAAACGTAAATGGTAAGTAAAAGAGAAAAAAGAGAGAAAGAGTAAAGTAATATCAAGTCACTTGAATACTTCTTTCGGCACTTAAAAATATATCGATTCCAACGAACATTGCTTTGAAATTTCATACCCATAAATGGCTTCTAATTGCTCAATATTGCTACGATTTTTAGGTACAGAAGACATATTCTTAGTTGACTGCCATCTGTGTCAATAAGCCGTATTGGATACTTCGCACATTTATATCGAATTTAATCATATGCGTGGACCTACCTTATGAAATTAAAAGGCATCATGACATGAGTCCCATACCCTCTACATACCCTATAAGTAGACACAACACCCGCCTCAAGTAGGTTTTTGATCAGTGTGGCATAGAGGGAAACGAAAAAGATGGACGACTTGTCACGAAAGGGAGATCTGAAAAGTCTGCGGAAGAGACGGTAAAGCAGCTATACACTCCTCTCCACGAATACTTTTCCAAATTAAAAAAAAGCAGCATGGGCCACTGCGCTATTAACAGTTTCGCTGACAAGATCGGTCTGCTTCAACAGAATTATTGCAGGAGCTACTATGATGTGGAGGAAATGGAATCGGTGCAATACCTTTTATGCGAGTGCCCTGTCTTCTGAATTGCATCGGTTTTTGGGTGACAAACCGTTTGAATATATGAGCATGGCGGCGATCAAATCACTAAGTGAACTGGTCGATTTCATTCGGAGCTTCTGCTAATTGAATCTCACCATGCCAAGGGGGTTTACCATATGGGCCATCGAGTAAGCTAACTGCTAACCTAACATTCACGCATTAAATTCGATCCTATTTGGGTGGCCCGATGGTCTTTGTGTGCCGAGATCGTGACTTCGATTCGCCGTGACTTCGATTGTTTGTCTGTCATTATATGTAATGATTGCTCACAATAGAAAAAAGAAAGTGAGAATTATTACTAAAATAAAAGCAATTCTCGAAAACAAACGAAGTAATATATACTGGCTGTTAAGAAAAGAAAATTGCGCACACTATTCTCACACACCTCTATACTTTATCCTATAAACTATCTTTCCTGTATTCGAACACACTGCACTATGGGGGTCAATTCGGTGAGTGGAAAAAATTACCCGGACACACCAATTTGAATGTTGACTGAGGACTGAAGTGCAAACGGTCATTAAATGTCAATGCCTTTTAATCTCATGTCCCAAAGGGTGGCAGTATTCTCAGTCGATGACGCGTTGGATTCGAATTTAAGCGTGGATTTGCAGATATTATGGGTTTCTGAAGATTATTTGTTTTTTAAACTGTTGCTGTATTAAATTAATTTTTGTGCGCACTGTAAAGGCAAATGGTATCGTCTGCTGATATATCCTATCATCTGTATGCCGTCGAATGCCGTTAAGCATTACTTCAATTGCTCTCGCATTTTCAAAGAAAGTAAGATGCAACCATGCTGCTGACCAGATACACACCCGACCAGAGTTGGAGACGAGACGGTATCAAACCTATTTGGCTTAAGAAATTTCTCTTTTCCATTTCACCGAGTAAAACTGTTTCAACTTCTCTTCTCACTGTTTACGTGAACGCATTAAAGCTCCCCTTCTCGCAAGTTTGTCGAGAGTTCACACATCATTTGAAACCGTGAACCTATGTCTGTCTCCAGTTTTACCATCATTAGAATGAAATTGTAAGGAGTAATTGGCATTCTTCTCCTAATGCGCAATCAACGAATAATTCAGATAATAAACAGTTATTTCAATATAGGGAATACTCTACAGTACATACCAGAAGCTAGTGTAAGAGAATACAGAGACATTGGCGGCGTCTTAAAGGTCTCGGTACTCTCGAGGCAATATTGTGAAATACAATGTACAATGGTATGCGATGATTGCACAAGCGAATTGACATTGGGAAAGCAAAGTGTAATGATGCTGCAGACAAATAAGCAGATGGATAATGATAGTCTCGACAGCGTATATCTGAACACGTTGATAATTTCACAGGAGGCCGTAAAAATACTTTGGCATGTGAATGATACGAAGTTAAGCTTTAAATAACACTTGAAAATAGTTCGAGTATCAGGCTGAGGGATCATCTAAATCGTTGTGCTCGCAAATCTACTGCCGAATACTAAAATGCCTCTGTGGTTCTGGACTTGATTGCATTTTTGCGCAGCATTTAATAGGGGCATATTCGAAAATTCACTGTAGGAGGCAGATATCTCGGCGATCATGTGTTAATAGTCCCTGCGCATGTAGAACAGTATTCCAAATCAGTATTTAGTAATATGGGCAAGATGCTGACAGAAAATTCAGGCAAAGAGCAGTAAGGAGCTGTATAATATGCAACTCAGCTGCAAGAATGTAAGAGAGAATGCCAGCAAAGATGGTAGACGCATCACAATGGTTGACGGACACACGCTCTTATACGTTGTGTCAAAATGTGGATTACAGGATCACAATCCGAACTTGCTTTGTACCTCACACAGGTCCTATCTGTTCTCCCCATGTGTTTCCAACAATTCTTGCATCGATTTAAGTTAATATGCACTCCCATGAGTTCAAACTGTCATGGTGAACTGAAAACAACGTAACACATAACTATCGAGAGTGAAAATTTACAGAAGAACGTTATGCATTAGAGGAGGTTTATAGCTGCAGTACAACAGTTGATAATCTAAATACCGAGATGAGCCAATTTGGTATCACATAGAACGCCTACCAACTATTTGCTAGAAGAGTTTTGAGTAGACTCGCCATAAACGAGAGGGGAATATTGAGCACTAGAAAAAACTGGACCTATAAAGTCGAGTAAAACTACAGCGACAATTGATAGCACAGTTCATGCGAACGTTGCAAGAAGACCGTAAACATACAGTGACATCAGAAGTCGTTGTAGTAGTGTAGTAGGTAGTATGTTGGCTTATTAGACAGGGGGCCACAGTTCAAACAACAAGTCAGGCATCTCCAACAAAACGAAATTTGAAGAAATATTTCTTCAACGCCTGCTTCTCAGCAGATTTCTGGCGAAAACTTTGAGAATTAATAAAATTTGCCATAAAAAAAATGTTTCTCAAAAAAATTTGCCTTTCGGAGTCGAGTTTAAACTGTAGGCTGTGCCACTTAGAGATAAAATTAACACACATAACATAAGTAATGTGGGAAACCAGATCGTAAT
>QOCX01001180.1:29787-41060 GCA_005959815.1 Sarcophaga bullata | reverse complement strand
TATGAAATATGCCTACAAAATATCTCTATGGGTGCTTAACTTTGGAAAAAAAAATTTCTCTTTCAAGTGTTATTAACCCATTTTTTGTTGTTTGCTTTTAAACGGACTGTATATTCTCGCTCCTTAAGGTATGCCTGCAAAATATAACCATAGAAGTTATGCTTTAAGCAAAACAGAAATATTATTTCTTTTTCTTCTGTTTAGCCTTAAAGTAGGTTGTATTTAGCCATGACATTTTATTGTGAAAATTTTCTTTGATGTTTACATAAATAAAGAATTTTAAAGTGTACATTTATCAGGAAGAACATCTAAAATTTTAAAGTTCTAAGAAAGATGCCATGACCAAATAAAAGGAAATGATATTTAATGCAAGAACTTCAATGTTATTTGACAGAAAAAAATCGATTTCTTTAGTTGTAAAAGAGCATATACATACAACACAATTGGCCTTAGCAGAGATATTAGAATAGCTTACAAACAATTTCAATTTAAATTTAATTTAAAACAATTAACGCCTGAAAGCATGCTAGTTTTTTTCAAAAAAAAATTTTGAAAGCCTGTAAGTATGCTTTGATTTTTTTCTTCGTTTTTAGTTGCTTATTGTAAATAAAATATTATCCCTTAATTTTTCTTAAAAAAAAAAAACTAAAAATTTTGTTGTTATTTTTTTCTTCCATAACTTATGATTACAATTTCTTTCGTTTTATTTGTTTTTGTATAATAATTCTTACCTAAACATTATTTTCTTGAGTTTCTTATCATATTTGCTTCGCTTTCTCTTTCGCTCTTCATAAATATATTTTTCTTTTTGTTATAAAGTAAAGTAAAGTATAATTTTGCTGCAACCATTTTGAAATTAATGCATAGTTACACTCCCAAGAAATGTAAGTGAGTGTGTGTGTGTGGTATGTATGAATTTTATAATTTTATTTTGCTTGAATTATTCAAAATCAATTTACTGCTCATCCTCTGGTGGCATTTTGGCTAAAGTCAATAGTATCATGGTTAATTCTTTACGCGATATCTTACCATCCTTATCATAACCAACGCCACGTAAAATGGTTTCTTCGAATGCCTTCAAATCAGAGGCATCATAGTCATCCTGTGAAAAGAAAAAAATATGAAACATTTTTATGAGTTTAGTGACGTAAAGTGTCACGATTGATACGAAATAATTTTTTAAATAATTTTTTTTTAATTTCATAAGAAATAATTATTAAAACAATACATTGTTAATTGATTATTTTGTTGTTATTTACCTTTTTCACTAATTCCAATAAATCCCTTAAGAAACCTTTCAATTCTTCATTTTCTATGGAGCCGCTATTGTCCTGCAAATAAAGAAAAAAACAGAAGAAAATGATTAAAAAAGAATTCAAACTCGTGTGTAAGGATAGCAACATTATTTCCAAAAAAAAAGGAATTTTTTTTTTCCTTGCAACATGTGGAACTATTGATTTTCTCAACAGTCAAGGCTTTACTTATAAGTACAGCCATACCATCAATATATTGATTTGAAATATTTCTACCGTAAAGCAGTTGGTTTTATTATGACAATAATTAATAAAAAAAGTTTTTGTTTGCCACAAACTTACCCTATCGTATAGAGAGAAAACTTTCTCAATATCTTCTTTAGTCAATCTGGCTGCACCCTGTGTTGGAAGAAGAAAAGAAAAAAATTCCAGAATCTCATTAAAATTCAAAAGTTTCTTTAATTTTCATTTTTTTTTTTTTTTTTTTGTAATTAAAAATATAAAAACAACAATTAAAAATTGAATTTAATTAAAACAAAATAACTTTTCTGTTTTTTTGTCAACACACTTAAGGCAATAATATGGTATGGCATGGTATGGGTAACACACGAATATTTCTTTAAAAGAAAAAGAAGAAAGAAACTAAAAAACCAGCAAAATTTTTTATGAAAAACCAAAAATTTTCCAAGTCTTTCACAATGCAAACATCAGTCAATCATTTCATACTGCAACCATACATTATCATGCTTGATGCTATCATCAAGCACATCTTTTCAGAGAAAGGAGAAAATAAATTAATTCCCGACTATTAATTTAAAGATTTGGATTATGAGGATAATATATAACATGTGTGCCCTTGCAGATAAAACTATTAATTTGAATGACTGATATAAACCAGTTGGTTAGCGACTAGGAAAATTGTCGTAAAGACACTTGGAATTAAATTATTTAAATCTGTGCTCATTTATTCCTGCCACTTTTCTAATTTTTTCCGGTTTGAATCTGTCGGTATATCATATTGGCTTAAAGAAAATAGAGTTAGTTCACCGATCTTTACAGTTATTGATCGTTTCTGTAGAGAACTAGCCTTCATGAAATGTGTTGTTATCGTAATGGACAATCGAACTGCTTAAAAAGTTTTGGAAGACACTTTTTAGATCTCCCTACCAAAGTATCTTCAATCTCAAAGCACTTTTATGAGAATTTCTTTTTCGAATACGATTGAAAGCATGAAACACCTAAAACCAATATCATTACATCAATTGAAAATATTCTCATTGGCCTGAGGTCAACAATTCTAAGCACCCAGCAAGTTTTCAGCCTTTCTTTATATATTCTGTGGCCATCAATCTAAAAATGCCGGCTAAGTACAGCATAAAACCAATCGAAAATTAAAATTATATTAAGCCCCCAGCCTTCCTTTGTATATACTGTGGGCATCAATCTAAAGATCAATCAATCATCAATCATCATCATCAATCAAGACGTAGATCTAGAATCTGTCAGAATCTCTTAATGAACAAACCATTAAACTGGAATTAAAAGCTAAGATTGCTAAAAAGAAACCATGACCTCCTTTTCATTCTTGTATAAGGAGGCTCAACTTTGCTCACTGGGTAAGGCACGCAAAGTTTTGCTTGAGCCGCATAGGCATCTATCCGACTTTCGAACTTTCTTAGTCAACTGTTTTGCTTAAAGTCATTCCGAGAAATTCGGCCTTACTTGTGATTTCTGTAGGAGCCGTGAAAGAAAAGGAAGAGGAATAAGATGGTAACTCGAGCATATACACTCTTTGAGCATTACAGGGTGCTTATGGTCGATCTACAGACTATGCCAGAAAATGTTTCTATCATAAGAAAGAGACTGAAAAGACTTTAAGAATATCGTGGATAATACGAAATACGGCTCTTACGGCTCATTAGCGCGTTTTCATTTTGCGTTTGTATATCCAACCAAATAAAGTCCAATTAAGGCAACAATTGAAGGCGGCTGTCCATTCCCAACACCAATAGTATGGCGATTGGTTGCTAAAACAACGGGCTTTCAATTTTCCTCAGCTTTGAAATTTATTCCTCACTCGGTGATTGCGTCAACAAACAAATTTATCGCACATGGTACTTGAAGAGCTAAAAAATGTTTGATTCGAGCGCGTGATGATTCCCGTTAATTCAGAGTCTTATGGCCATAACTGATGATCTACATTTAATGGCCAAAGACTGGAAATTATTAACTGTACGGTTTGGGGCCTCAACAACACATAGTCACAAGCTACACAACATTTATCGAACGGCTATCGATTTTGCATTTTTTTTTATGAGAAGTTTTCAAAACGATTAATTCCACTTTATGGCGTCTATGTTATGCACTTTAACGCTTTTAGACTTTTGCGTGGAGACCCATCAAAAAATTTTACATATGTTATCTTCGAGATAACGATCAAAAGTCGTAAAATATCTTAAAAGAATGGACTCGTGTATCCAATTAGAAGCGAACATATAAAGGAACTTTTGTTTCGTAAAAGTAATTGCCGTAGTTTAGCAGGTAGTGTGTTGGCTTATTAGACGCGAGGTCTCGGTTCAAACCCCCAAGTCAGACACCTCCAAACAACACGAAATATGAAAGAAATATATCTCTAGGCGGTTTCCGCTTAGCAATCTTCGGGCAAAATCTCTGCGAGTAAATAAAAATTTCAATGAAAATGAGTCTCAAAAATTTGTGGTTCGGGGGGCGACTGCAAACTGTAGGTTCCGTGAATTAGCACACACAACATATGTATTGTGACAGGCTAGGTCGTAATCCTAGCTGAAGAGTTGTAATGACATTATGGTGGCATGTACGTATATATTTCGGACATAGTGGCAAGGTTGAAGTATTACAATGAACTTATGCTTCAGTGTGGCTTACTTAGCTTTGCTTTGGACTTGGAACAATTAATATACTGGACTGTGGTAAATGGAGAGCCTGTTTTATGGGAAAAAATAATCAAAATCCTGTTCAAATTTCACTGGGATTTTATTTTCTTGTTCTTCTCTCTTTTTTTCTAAGCATTTTTCCGTTTCTATTGAAAATTTATTTCTATTTTAATACGTAATAATTTAAATCGCTTTTCAAAGGAAAATTTAACATGTTTTTTTTTTTTTTTTTTTTGGGTAAAATTCCTACATTTAATATGTAAATTACATTTGCATGAAAATAATAGAAAAAAAAAATCACATGAAAATGTATAGTTTTTCCTTGGCTTTGCCACATAAAAGCTACAAAAAACAAAAACAAAAAGAGGAAAACTTTCTATTTTTTTTTAGATAATTTATAATTTATTAATACATTTTATATATTCTGTCTGTCTGTTTGTCTGTTTGTCTGTCTGTCTCTGCTTTTCGTGTCTTTGATTATTTTTTATTATCAATGTGGGTTGCTTCCGAAACCAAAAAAAAAAGACAAAAAAAACCAACCCAGCGAAGCGGGTAAAAAAAAGGCAATCCTTGAACTTTCATGCTACAAAACACCGAAAACTTTCTACTTTAACTTTATTTTCCCACAGACGGGCGAAAAAAATGGGGCTAGGGAAGGTATTTGCCACAAGCAATAAAAAGCAAGAGAAGCATTATAGAGACAAATTCTTTTTAATTCGATAATTCCATTTTATTACAATCAGGTAATGTATGCAGTACGCTAACAGAGAGACATGCATACAAACACATGAAAACACAATACATAAGCATGTAATAAGTTTCCATAAGTATTTCTGTATTGGGTATTTCCATTAAATTCATTGTTAAACTAGAATTGATTGCTCCATTAAGAGTGAGGTCATATAAGACTAAAAATTCATTGGCATGAGCTTCTGCCTGGAATCAGTTTTTTTTTGGTCTTGCGCAACTCTTACTCCTGCTCCTATCTACCATTTGCCAGCTTGGTTTAATTGAGATACCATATCTGAGAGCCCGACCTTGGTGCCTGATAATTAATCGGAAGTTTTTATGCAAAATTATTATTAGTAACTCCATGGATAATTAGGTTGCAGAGAATGCAGCAAAAGACCTCAAATGTCACTTGATGTACCCACTTTACCGTTAAAAAAGAGGCTTCAAGTAAGCACTTGAATGAGCTTTCTTTTCATTCATTACAGTCAGCATGGTTCTGTACTGAGATAGTATCTATCGGGTGTTCCAGCACAGGGATTTCGGATCTTTGACAGTTGATAACGGAAGTATAGAATTGGGCCATAGACAATGGTGTGTGTTCGCTCAAAGGGCGCGGAATGGGCTCTGGCAACTGATCCTCATTTTTATTGAAAAATTATGTTTAGTGTTGAGGCCTGTTTCTGAATAAATAGGTACGTGAACGAACAAAATTGTCGAATTTGGAACGATACCAACTCACATGAGATCCAAAGGCGTCCAATTTATCTCGAAGTAGTCACCATTTTGTGTGGATTTTGGGCCAGCGGTTTCTATATCGATCTAATCTGCTCATATTTCTTTGAAAACGGACGTGGGCCATTTCTATCAACAGCACTATGGGTCGATGATACCAAACTGCTTTTGGTATGAACGATCTGAACACCAACGACATGTGGCATCAATAAGAAGGCGCTGTATATACCCAGCTCATGGCACTTTAGATGTTCTGTACAACCTCTGAGGTGATGTAAAATGGCTGCCAAGGCCATTTATTCTATTTGACACTTTAAGCGTTTACGGTGTCATTTGCTAACTTTCAGAAAATGAAAACACAGGGTAAAAAACTGAAAAATTATTGTATAACCACAGGCGCAATCAAAAAAACGGCGTTGACAGTTGTCTAATAAAAACCGCCGTAACCATAAGTAATTAACAAAGAAATGCTTTTTAAAAACATCAAAAAGGAATGAATAATTTTAAAATTCCCTTAATTTATGCAAAAACAAAAAAATTATCCCTTAAAATATGCTACCTATTCTTTATGTTTCAAAGCGTTTTGAAAATTGGGAATAATTTTAATTAAAATAGGTTTTTTAAAAGCTACGGTGGCATCCCTTTTTCCCAACAAATAAAGTTAAAAAAAGGAAAGTTTTTTTTTGTTGCATACTTTACGGTTGAAACAAAATTTTTCGTTCCTTAACTTACTTGCATGCACACGTACTCTCAACAATATTGAATTGGAAAATTTATTTGAAAATTTTCGAAAAATAAAAAAAAGTTTTTTTCTTTGTGTACAAATAATTGTAAATTCGTAAATAATTGTAACAGTATTACGTAATAATTAATGGTGCATACTTTTTGGCTGTTAACATTAAGGAGTATGTGTAGCAGCAAGATCTTATAATGTTGACAATGAATATGATCATAAATAACCCTTAGCGCCAAAGGGTCTGTAATGGAATTTTCAGTGAATTTTGTTTTCTTTTTCCATAAATTTTATCAAAATGTTCTGACATGGGTATGTAGAGGAGGCAAGATATTTTTACTTGAAGTAATCGAATGTTTTGTACATGAAAAGATGAGTTTATTAGGCCTTACTACTATTGCGAGCTTACTTAGGTATTCTTTATCTCAATTTTTATTAAAGAAATGTTCATTAAGCACTACAAGCCCAGAAATGTTGATAAAACCAGAGACAACATAAGCGAAATATGGACCAATAACCCCGCCAGTCTAAAATGCAAACCAATCAGCGCCTTTTTGCATTGAATGCTCATGAATCTCATGCGGATTGCTATCATCACCGATTCTACAATTTAAAAATTAGAATCGGTTGCCAACTGTTCTAGAGCTTATTCAGCAAATTACCGTTCTTATCTGTGCTTGGTTATCTTAAGTGCCAGAGTCATTTGAATTTTTTATGGGATCAAGTTCTGAAGCAAATAAAAATAAGAATCGGTTGACAACTGCTTCAGAGCTTAATCAGTAAATTGACGTCATTATCTGTACTTGCTTATCTTCAGTTCTAGGGTCAATTGAATTTCGTATGGGTAAAGGCCTTCAGTTATGAAGCAAAATTCACTATTACATTGGAGTTTCGTAATGGGGTGAAGGCCGAAATTATGACAGCCAACCAATTCACTTAGCAATTCCCAGCCGATTCTTACGTTTCGTTCCCAACGGTTCGAGTAGTTGGTCTATGTTTACTGAAACCAAATATCAAGACTCGAATTTCTCTACACACATGTGTGAATAGTTTCTCCCCGGTAGCACGATTATGGTTAAAGTACAATGGGCGAAGCTTTACACGTTTGTCCCAAACAGAAGACCCACATTGAAACAATTTCCATATTAAAAATCTGTCCCTAGTGGTTCGGAAAAACAGAGTGAATGAATGCCAACAAATTTAACAACAGCAACTTCAACAAAGTGACAGTTGTCAACTGTCAAGCCGTTAAAGTTCGGAAGTCCTTGTTTCGGGTAACCAAAATCATAATTTCATGTTAGCAGAAGGCTAGCTAGAGTAGCCTAGCTGACTAGACTGCTTTTAGCGGTATTGACAAGAAGGCGTCAAGTTTTTTCGAACAAGAATGTCATGAGCAAGATCAGTTCGCTTGTCGTTAGGCTCATATTTCGAAATCTGATAGCATAGTAACACTGTAGATCATGTTTTAAACTATTCAAGGCAACATATTTAATTGTCATCAGATTTACCGAAATTCACTGCGCCTAACTAGTACCTCTGTTATAGTTGATGATCCAATATTGGATTCACTTGGTTCAACATTAGGCTTGGCAGAAATTTAAGTTACGCATTTAATTGCTTTAAATTGGTATCTTTAAGCCATCTGTACCTAATAATACGATGACTGCGCGTGCGTTAATACTCCATGAAGAAAACGGAAAGCATCTGAACTCAGCTCTTCTCGGCATATTGGTCGAACATTTATTTTCTATGAAAAGGAGGAACTCCTCGAATTATCTCTTCTCGGCATATTGGTCAACCATTTTTTATGCCATGGAAACATATGGTCAGCTAGTATAGACTTTAATTCCCGTGAATAACAACAGAATTTAATATATCGGCAGTTAGTCCAGCGTCTAAATAGGGAATATGGACTTTAGTGGTAAAAGAAGGCAGTAATATACACAAGCATATAAATTTCTACTCAATGCCAGGCACTATAGCTTATGCCAGGCACTATTGCTTATGAGATCGACCATTTGAAAAAGTGTTACTTGGAGGCTTGATATCATGCCCATTTCCATACCTATTTTTCAAGCTATCTTTCAAATAACTTTTTTCTCTCACCTCTTAGAATTTTTATTTCTATTTTCTTTCACAATTTCTAAACATTTTAATTAAAAAAGCATTTTTCTTTTTTTGCTCTCCTTTCCCTTCGTGCCCATATATTTGGCAATAATTTTTATATTTTCCTACATGGAACTTAATTTAGTTTTAATAGGACGTCATTTAAAAATGCATTACTCCACGTAAAAAAGGATAGAAAAAGTGAAAGAGAAACAGAAACAGAAAAATGCCAAAAAATACGTGCAACATTTTTATGAAGAACTTTAAAAAGTGCACGTGAAATTTCAGGTAGGAACATTTGTTCCATCCTAGTTCTACTGCAGTGGTTAGTGGCCTGGCTGACTGGCTGGCTGTTTGACTGTCTGACTTCTTAATGGCTGTCATTTGAAACGATAATTTAATGTCTTAATAGCGTTTTAAGAACCATACGAATGACTACTTGCTTATGGCAATAAATGTGTCTTCCAGCAGATGTATGAACGCTATGCCATACCATGCAATGCTCCTTGTTGAATAGTCATTGAGTTTCCTCATTAAAAGCTTGTGTTTGGTATTGCTTTTAGAACAGTATGTGTGAGACATGAATTTAATTGCTTTAGAAAGAGTGTTAAAGATTACAAGTAGTTAAGATATGCTACCAGGATATTTGTCTTCTTTTTATTTAGAGCAAGTAATAGTCATGCTAACCAAGGCCAGTATAACTAAAAATGCTTAAAAAAATTTCAGTGAGTTGTTGACTAATGTAATGCTAAAGGTGGCCACTAAAAGCCTTTCAAATATTCTTTCGCTTGTAGAGCTATTGTCACCACCAGAGTGCTGAATTTCGATAACATTTTCCCAACAGCTTCATAAGTCTACGCCATGAAAGAGCCGTCTGATCTCATATACAGATCCCGCTTTATATGCGAAGAAGTTTCATATTCTTGTGAAGAAATTGAGGTCGCAGAGACTAATGCTTTCAACTTACTTAACCTTTATCATAGAGTTTACACAACACTGCAGACAATCACAGAGGAGATTAACTGAACTTATTCTACGTTCTAGATTGCAGATCACGATCTTCAAGTATTTTTGAGATAGAAATTGCCTCAGTATGGTGTAATGGGTAATGTAATAGAGACGCAAAATGATATTTCTATCTCTCTGGTAACACTGCAGTCTCTCAAAACACTCTAGTCTTAATAGAAGTACAAGAAGATCATGAAATGGCTTAGCCTTACTTATTGTACAGGGAATCAGTTGTATTCCTGAATACAAGAAACTTTCTTCCTATGAAGATAGGGGAAATTATAATGATACCTACAAATCGGCAATCGTATAGAAGAAATCTGACGGATATGTTTTCAATATTATTTCTTTCGAGATGACGTTTTCGTATAGGAAATGTAGAACAGAATAGTTGCATCAGTTCGATCAGAAGTGCTGCCATATCGGGACCAACATCGCCTCTCCTTCGTCATCAATATAGCTTCTGCAGAAGATATTGTGCTTTATTTCCCGACTTCATACTCAGGACCTTGTATCCTATTATAACTGCTATAAGTTTGACTTCAATTTTGTGTTGCCTATGTAAATATGAAAAAATTTCCGTCGGCAACTTCTCTCAGCGTCGTAATAGACAAGAACTTTGAGGAGTAAATAAAATTGCCATGAAAGATTTTTTTTTTTCCTAAAATATTTCGTTCGAAGTCCAATTTAAACTGTAGATCTCGTCCATAAACTTAATGTATAAAAAATTAAGCCACACACAACATAAGCTGGTGTGAGAAGCTAGGTCGTAATCGCTTAATCAATAAATTCTAAGTGTCCAAGGGTGCATGATCTCAGCTTGTCAAACACTGAAAATTAACAGAGTTGCCATAATCATTAGGTGCGATTCAAGCAGTTTATTTAAAGCGTTCAAAAGTAAGAAACTTTTAATGTCACATGGTCTGAAACCTAGAGACGTTGAAAAATAATTTTGCATTATCGAAATGCTGTTGATTCGCTGTTTGATCATTGACATGTTATTGTTTCATTATGACAAGCCCAAGAGCAAGAAGTCTCGTAAGGTAATCCTATGTATTTGGTGAAATCAAAGGATGTAATCCAGTATGAATCGCTAAAATTGTGCCAGACTATATATGACCTGTCAAGCAACAATTAATTTATGTAAGACGAGGATTGACCGAAAAACGCACTGAATAAGGAACCTCAGACGTGGCTATAATTTTCCATCATGACATACTTTCAGCTACATATTGCGGTGCCGGTTAAAAAACTATTTGCAGGATATTGAATAGAGAGTTTTTAACTCTCTCGTCGTGTTCGATCAATGCAGATCGCTCTTAGAGCAGGTATTAAAACTAGATTCTAAAGCTCATAAAAAAGTTGGAATGGATGTCCTCGTGAAGAACAAGTTCTTTCGTAAAAACCGTCTTAATAAAGCATTTACTTCCAATAAAACTAACCGGGTTTTTATGTTGTACTACCAATAATAAATTTAATCAAAACTTTTTGCCAGCTGCAAGATAATAAATTCTACACACCAGCTATTCTTATTGGGTGGAACTCATTTGAAAGAGCTACAAAGCGATGAAGGTGGCAATATTATATTTAAAAAAAAAATATTTTTTTCAAATTAAAAATGTTTTTGTGTAAACGGAAAAGTCTTAATACTTTTCATTAATAAAATTACGATCGTTGATCTGTTTATTAATTATTAGTCTAATGTGCCTAACGGGGCAATACAGATTTGAAGTTTTGCTTCTTGCATTTGTTTGTGTTTGTTCACTCGTACATAATGCGGGAGTAAAACAGAACCAT
>QOCX01001180.1:0-11619 GCA_005959815.1 Sarcophaga bullata | reverse complement strand
TAATTTCAACAGAAAAAATTTTTTTTTGGTTTTGCCTCTCCGGCTCAACATGACATGGCACGTTAAAAATCCAATTGAAAACAAAAAAAAATTATTCTCTCTCTAATAAATGCTACAGCTTAAGGACAGAAATATTCNAATAAATGCTACAGCTTAAGGACAGAAATATTCTCTATTAAACGACAGTTAACAAGAGAAATCCATTTGAAAACAACAATCAAATCAAATACGTAATCAAATTAAAAGCAACACACAATACGAATTATACATTCATTCAATCGTATCCAAACTAAAAGGGGTGTGTTAGGGATAGTAAAACACTTACCTCTGGACTGATATCCGTAGCATTGGCACTGGAAACAAATTCACGCAGAAAACCATCCAATTCGGTGCCTTCAATATAACCATTGCCTGGAAAATTTCAAAAAAACGAAACAAAAAAACAAAAAATTAATTAAAACATCCTCTATAATGAGTTAAACATGCCTAAAAGTAGGGCAATAACTTGGTAATTTGTTAAACTGAATAATAGAAAACCATGTAAAATCAATGGATTGATTGATGGCTGTATAAAATAATAATGTTTTGGTTAATTGATTTACCTTCGTCTAAGCTAGTTTTGACATATATGCCATTAGATTTGTTTTAGCCAAATGAAGAAGGTCATTCATTAACCGTTTTTGACATTGTAATTTTGCGTGTAATGCTTTTTTTCCTTAAGTTAAGTTTGAAAACAATTTGAATTTGATTGTAATATAAAGCCTAAAAGTATGCTGTAGTTGATTTACTTGACAGATCTAAGCTAGTTTTGACAATACAATGCCATTAGATTTGCTTAAATCAAATGAAGAAGGTCATTCATTAACTGTTTTNNACATTGTAATTTGCTGTAATGCTTTTTTCCTGAAGTTAAGTTTGAAAACAATTTGAAATTGATTGCAATATAAAGCCTAAAAGTATGCTGTATTTTATGTATAGTTCCTGTAAGACATCCTAGAAGTATGCTTTATATTTTGTAGTTTAAAATTTTACATTTCCGAAGCGGTATAATGAAATTTCCATCAAATATACCAAATCAACAAAAATAAAACTATTCGCCTACAAATATGCTTCGTTTTTACTTCTAAAAATTGAGACTAAAATATGTCTTTATGCTGTTGTAGAGGAAACAATAACCCCAAAAGTATACTGAATTTTATTTATAATGGAATTATTCCCAAAAGTATGCATTAATTTTTAATGTTTTTTAATTTTTAATTGTTTCCCTAAAATATGCAACGTTTTTGGTTGCCCCTAAAAGTATGCTTTGAATTTATTTTATTCACCCTGAAACTATACAATATTTTTGTAACTTTAATACTTACCATCTTTATCGTAATGTGCCCACACATCCATAAACTGATTTGCCGATAATTTCTTTAATTCTCTCGATTCTGGATCACGATATTGACGCATAAAATTGTGTGCCTTTTCAATTTGTACACGCTTGGCGGCAGCAGCAGCAGCTGCAGCTGCAGCAGCACCATTTGTAGCCTCCATATTTAATTTATTAAAAATTTATTCAAATTTTTTTTTTTTGAGTTTTTTTCTGGTTTTCTTGTGTTCTTTTATCCCTTCGGCTCGTGCTTAAATGCTTGTGAAACAGTATTCTTGCTTTTGTATCTTTAATAGAATCTTTTGCTTTGATTTAATGTATATGTGTGTGTATGTGTGTGTGTGGAGGGGAGGCGGGAAGGAATAATTTCTTTTTATTCAGCGTGTCCTTAGCCAAAATCCTTCAGAGATTATTAAGCAATGCGTTCGTTTGCCAAGTCACGTCTCACGGTCTATAGTACAGAACACAGCTGTAGCGTTAGGTTGAATATACAAAAGCAGGTTGAAACTGTAACGAAAAGCAATAAAAAGAAAATGAACACGTATGGTAGCAGATTCTAACAAGATCCAACAGATTTAGAAACAATTTTTTTTATATTGTGTTTAAATAAATTATAATTAAAATTATTGCAAACGTTTTTCATGGCTTTAAAGCATTTTGGGATTTAAAGAAACAAAAAAAATTGAAGAAGAAATATTTTTTAAATGCAAGGAAAATCATGATGAGAAATAAAAATTTATATGCTACTGGCGGCCTGTTCTCCATTGCTGCACACTTGATTTAATTCATATTTGAATAACACTTCCAAGGTAATGGTTTCCAAAGCTCTGCAATTTAATTGTCATTTCTTCAATCACATGTCATGTCTCCAAGGCTTAGAGAAGTACTAACTTTAAGCAGGCCTTAGTTAAAGTGCTAATGTTCAAAGTTTGGACGTAGGTTGTCCTGCGTTGCTTCCTTCTCGGTTGACAGAACTCAACCCAAATATGTTAAGCTGTTGATGTCCGTCATTTGAAGGCCGTATTGATGAAAGATTTATTTCGTAGCGCCAACCTTTAGCCTTCCTTCCGGACGTTTCATTAGAAATTGTACCACATATCGATATCTAAGCCGGGAATCGCACATTCCCTATAGAAAACTATCCCCACAGTCTTTCTACTGAATTCTTGTTTTTGAAGGCAAGTATCTCCTCCTCTTCACAGCCAGTGTCGGGCTTTGACACTTGGAGTGGAAAATATTCTCTTCCGCCTTCCCAGATCCATAACTGCTACAAAAATCATTTGACAGAACTTCAAGTCTATCAACACGCATTAAGACAGTGCCTGTGAGAACTTCAATTGTACAATGTACGGCCATACGATTGCACGCATCCTCCCGTTGCAAACAAATTTGAGACTCCTTTGAAAACGACAGTATAAACCCAACATAATTAAGGCAGTCGGAATACATATGCCCTGTAACATGTCGGAGATTGCAGGCTCCATAGCAGCCATGGCCAAATGATTAGCAATGGTACCTCCATATAAGAGTAACCTTTAAATGCTCCGAAATATTTCTTAAGAAATCTATGGGATTCATTGCGGAGAATGGACATCGAAATAACGTTCGTTAGGAAACTAAATGCAAACTGGCTTTCTGGATCCATTAAGACATTTTTAGGAGGAAAGCCTGCCTAAGGCCTATAATTCCGCCAGAAATAACCGGCAACGTCTGTATCATCAGAACCTAATACACATCACACCGCCTATAATATCCAGCAGTTTAGAGGCAATGGTATATACCTCTAGGGTCGCCGTAGTCTAGTAGGGTCCCAGATCACACATCTCCAACTAAACGAAACTTTCTGCCAAAAGCTTAGAAAAGGTTTCCCAAAAAAATCTGTCATTCGGAGTCGACTGCAAGCTGTAGGTTCCACCGCTCATGTATAAAATTAATACACAAACAAGAGTGGTGTAAGAACCTAGATCGTAATCCTGACTAAAGAGCTGTAATGACCAATTATGTACGTATGTATGTATGTTCGAACGAAAGTTTTCAGTCATCACATCAGACGTCTCCAGCTAGAATTCTAAAATCAAGTATTCTAACGAGAAAATTATAAGAAACCATGTCCACTCGGATATGTCTTTGGCTTCTAAGGACTGCAGCACTTTCATAGTCCAAATTGAGCCTGGATTTAACTGCTTAGAGCCCTGGGTATCTGTACCCCAAATCTCTTTTTCAATATAAGGCGAGTGGGGACCTATTTAATTGCAGTAAACAATGTCTCAGAACAGTTGAATGTCTGCATACTTTATCAGTCTGCAATGAAATTGTTATCTGCCAACGTCCAGCAAGCTTCAATTTTGTAAGTAAGTTTGGGTCCACCTCGGCCCTACAGAGAAAGTATGTGATGTCAGATCTAAGCTCTCAACTCTGAAATGCTGCTCTTTAATAGGCATAAAGCGCTATACTCACTCTCTTTATGCTCTATGTTCTTCCACAATAGTTTATGATGCAGAATAACCCCCTCACCTCTCTCTCCCTCTCTTTCTCTCTGTTTTCTTCCACGATAGTTTATGGTGTAGAATAACCCCCTTACCTCTCTCTCGCTTTCTCTCATACTTTCTCCCTCGCTTTCTCTCTCGCTTTCTCTCTGTTTTCTTCCATGATAGTTTAGGAGGCAGAATAACCTCACATGTTGCACTCTCTTGTCTAGTTGAACCGCTTTAGGCAAAGGGTAAATCATAGGTCCGGTGAAGAGCAGTACCAATTTTGTTTTGCGAGGCTTAATGTCTCACCCGCTCGAGGAGCTTTAATATGTTATAAGTTTTAAGGGTTGATTACACCTCAAAGAAAGGGTGAGCAAATCAAAGATCGATACCAGAAGGCCCTAAAACCAACTCGTTGCGATATTCCTTAGCAATGGCAAACCTTGCCACATAAGCATCTAATGTTACACTGTGCTACAAAATTGCAGCATATAAAATTGCATTCTTAACTTATGATTTCAATCGAATTGTGCTACTTTCCCGATGTTTATCCATCTGTGCATGAAGATTAATCACCGAAATTGCATCTGCTTTACGTTTTTCCTTTTTTTCCTTTCTTTTTCTTTTCCTTTGCATTTCAAAAAAAAAAAAATTTTTTCTATTTATTTGCCGTGCTTCCTTCACGATTATCAATTTATTATTTTCCACTCTATTGATTTCTGTTATTGGAAAGAAACACTTTTCCAAGAAGAAGGCAAAGAAGGAAAAAAAAAACAAATTAAAGAAACGAAACGTAAAACTTTGAACTGATTTACCTGTGCTATAAGAAATGATGGGCAAAGACGAAAAAATAAACAGAAACAGAACAGAGAGGAGAAAAACTCACTTGAAAATTGTTTGCAATCTAAAGTAATTGAAATTTTGTTTGTAAATATTTATTTGGGTTGGGTAGGTAAAATATAACCCAGCAAAAGTTTTTTTTTCTTTACAAAGAAATTATTTTTTTAATGTAAAANATAACCCAGCAAAAGTTTTTTTTCTTTACAAACAAAAATATTTTTTAATGTAAAATGAATTATGAAAAGTCTAAAATAAAAAATAATTTTTACTTCTTTAGGCTTTTAATTAATTTTTAAAAGTTCCTTTAAAAATTTTGCTGGGTTGTCTTGAAACATTTGCTATAATTTTTAACGAATTTTCTTTTGAATACTATTTTTAACCTAAATTTTCTTTGAAGTGTTTAGTTTTTATTTAATTGACGTCAGTCATAAATACATTAAAGGGTCTTCGATAAAACGCTTTCGATTTTTAAATTTAAATTAAGCAAGCTGTGTGTGAGGTGTCATCGATGTTTAATATTCATTTGAAAGACCAATATTGATGCCATTCTGTGTGCAATATAACACCATTCATAGGAGCTCTGGCCTACAATTTCAGACTGATTTATGCGACATAGTCATGGAAAATTGGGCACTTCCGATATGCTCCATTAAGATATCTACCACCGCTTGTCCGTACGTCGCGGCTTCCCTGAATGGAGAAAATCCTACATGTCCAATTTTCCATGACTCTGTCGCATAAATCAGTCTAAATTTGGCCAATGGCATGGGTTATATTAGCTCTGAGGACCGCTAGAGTTTGTGGCTTATTCACTTACACCTGCGACTTAAAAAAAACCCCACAAGGAAATGTCTAACGTAGTCAAATCACACAATATCGGCGGTCAGTTCACATTATCTGTACGTAAGATGACCATGTCTTCAAATCGCTTGTGCAGAGTAGCCCTTGTGGCATCAGCAGTGTCGCACGTAACGCCAGAAGTCACTGGAAACCAGATCATCCAATTCAGGGCGAAAGAAGTTGGTACCTATCGACCTTTGGCTTGCCATTGATTGTGATGACCTGGCCATCGACGACCTCAACGAAATAGGGGCCGCCATGAAGCCGCCAGCACAAAATTTACACCAAACAGTGACTTTTTGTGATGCATTGGATGCCTTTGAATCACACTTGAGTTGGTATCGTCCCAAATGCATCAATTTTGTTTATTCACGTACTCATTTCACTAGGAATGGGTCCCTTTCGTTGGTGTATACATCCGCTTGGTAAATACCCTCTAGTTTTTTCGTGAGTCTCAAATATTTCATTCTGACACCAACACCCCACTTGTTCTCAAGGAAATATAGAACGCTGACAACGCCCGCTGAAAATCCACTTCAAACAGTGAATTTTTCTGAATGCATTAGACGCTCTTGGATATTCCCATCGCTAAAAATGTTTTTGCTAGCTGCTCCACAGCTCACATTCGGTTCACCATGTCCGCTCATAGGAATTTGGCAAAACAGATTTATTAAGTGGCGACTAACTTGCCAAAAAAAAATTGTCGAAAATGGTGTAGAGGAAAATTAAATAAGACACCGTAGTTGAAACCACAGCTCAGACATCTCAAAACAAAACGAAGTATGAAAAAATATTTCTTAGGCGACTTCCTCTCGTGGGGTCTTCTGGCAGTAAAATAAAATCGCCATGAAAAATTGTCTCAAAAATCTGTCAATCGAAGTTGGCTTTAAATTGAGGCTCCACCGCTCATGGATTAAATTAACACACAAATCATGGGTGATGTGAGAAACTAGATCGTAATCTTGGTTAAAGGGTTGTTATGATCAGTTAAGTAATTTGACAGATGTAGCTTCAACAAGGTGCCCGTTATCAACTGTCAAAGTACGAAAGTTTCTGTTGGCAGTGCCGTTTAATAGTTTAATAGAGTTTAGACACCAACCTTGTGCATGGTAGCTGGCATCTGGCTCTTTAGAATTTAGAGGACATGGTTTACGTTGGAACTTATAAACAATACTGCCAGCCAAAGAATACCCAACAACAATAGGACTTTGACACTTTGGTGTACATAGTCTTGGTATATACAAAATTGTCATACATAATTGGTCATTACAACCCTTTAGTCAGGATTACAACCTAAATTCTCATATCACTTATGTTGTGTGCTTTAATTGTTTATAAAAGAGTGGTGGGATCTACAGTTTTGAAGTCGATTTCGAACGACATATTTGTTTGACAAACTTTTCATGACAATTTTATTTACTCTCAGAGTTTTTGCCAGAAATCTGTTGAAAGAAAGTTGCCGAAGAAGTATTTTTTTCATAGGTTTCATGAGATTGGAACCGCGGTCTCTTGTTACTCTACCTACTACACTGCGGCAGCTACTTTTTTGCAATCCCTTCCGTCAAAAGAATTTTTAATTGCTTTTTCGCTTATCACAGCATTGAATATCTAAGTGTTGATGATAGACCGTCACTTATTAAAACTTGCTAAAAAATCTGCCAATTTTTTTCTTTCAATAAGTTCTGCTCACCTTGTAATTTATAACAACTGCCCTAGTTGCCATCTGTGAATTTTCTTTTTGATTTTTTTTTTTTGTTTTCCCTGACCTTTTATTTTTGTCTGTCTGCTCTTAGATTTGTTTTAATTTCATTTTTATTTTATTTTAGTTTCGTTATAAGCCAATGCCAAATTCAAATTCGTTTTTTTTTTCATTTCATTTTATTTATAACAATGCCAGTCTAAGTAAATGTCTTTCCGTTTCCGCTTACAGGTTGCCAAACAAAATTTTACACGATTTATTGACACGACACGACCTCTCCAATAAACTTTGCACAATTAAAACAAAACAAAAAAAACAAAGGAAATAGGAAATGAATGGCATTCTCAAGTATGGTAGGAAAGAGAGGGAAAATAAAAAATGAAAGAACAAAGAAAAATTTGTTTTAAAGATAAATCCAGAGCCAGAGAAAAATAAAATCATTTTTAAAACGCCTTAAAGTAGATCCTATTACAGCAGTATTGTTTATTTTTAAGCTTATATAACTAACTATCTCGTCTACATAATTATGTCAATCTACAGTCAGTCAGTCAGTCAGTCAGTCAGAGTCATTCAGTTAGTCAGTTAATGCCAGTATAACTATCTGTCTGTTGCTTTCAAACATCATACATTAAATAACGAAAAGAAACCCCAGTGCTGTTGGTGGTGCTGATGTCAACAGAATTGAATGTCTTTTAATGTCTGCTTCTTCCTTTTTTCTTTTCTTTTTCATTCATTTCTTCTACATTTTTCTATACGCCTTGATACGAAATCAATAACAGAAACAACAAACAAAAGCCATGAGAGATATTAAAAGCAAACACACACAATACCCCCCCCCCCCCCCCGTACCTGTGGTCACCAGACACTGTGTGTGGTTTAATATTACAGACTTGATGTGTGTGATATGCTATCAATCGAGTTCATTTTTCTTGTTTTGTTTATGGATATTGACATGGACAGCTCAGTTATTGTTCTACAGATCAACATAATAACAGTTTGTAAGACTGCAGGCAACTTGGAACACAAGCATCATTATTTAGGGTTAAAGAAATTGCTTTACTGAAGGGGAATTATTTTGCTTAACGCCATAATATTTTCGTCATATAGAGATCATATAATCTATAATACTCCCTCCCATCAATCTAGGTGATCTATATAGGTCTCCGTAATGCCTCTCACAATTCTGTTAACCAGGCGAACGTTAGGATATCTTTCCCCGCCTAGTAAATGATAAGCAGCCGGGCGTTTCCTTCAATTCTGTTAACCAGACGAATATCAGGATATCTTTCCCAGCCGGGCGTATCCTTCTTACATGCATTAATGGCGTTCCAAGTATGTGCTCTGGCGATTCGTTTTTCTCAATAAAGATCGTAAATATTGATCTTGAAGCCTTTTCTATTCTCCACATGTGTTCTTTGAGTTTGCAGTACCAAGTCAGAAGGCCAATGCATAATTCAAATCTCTTTCTATCGTAATTACCTAGCAAAAGTTTAAATGCTTTAAAACCCAGCTTGACTTATAAAGAATCTTTCTCTCACCATCTTCCTTACAGCCGAGTATAGCTTTACAAATTTTTCTTCGAACTCTACACAGATGTTATGGTCCTGTCAGTAGCATGATTTTCCCCTCTTCGCAAGACCTTTTGCTTGCTTATTTTGCTCTGAATTCTCACATGACCTTTAGCAGTGGGTAATACAATTTTCTCTGCCCATGATGATTTAGTTTGCCCAGTCATTTTATACGATTCAGGTACTCGGCATGCAGCCTGTCTGCCAATTAATATTGTTATGTCCCACACTTCCTCTTTTTATCCTGTAGAGTGAATTAAGCATATCCTTCGATGGCATAGGCATCTGTTTAGAAGATACCCGGTTCGTTATGGGGCTAAGATCCTCATAACGATCATAATAGCTTTCTGTCCTCTAAATATAGACGAGTCTGGCAATACCCTACTATGAAACTGTAATAATAAGGTAGCAGCGGCAAGGTTGAACTTCATTCCAGATACTATTTATCCACAGTAGCAGTAAGACCACTGCACAATAAAGACCTTAATTGTACCAGGGTTGATCTTGCCTGTTTGATTAGAAGGATTGCAGGACATTCCTTTGGCGGCATATTTTATTAAAGTGTGTACATCGCTTCAAACATTATTAACTGGCGTAATTGCTACTGACTGCCATTAAAACACGGCCGATAGATAGGCATAATGTTTCATGGAGATTGGTTTTCAGTTATCACTTGGTGAAGAGATGAGCCACCAAGATTGTTTAGGTAGCTTAAAGGTAGCGAGGTCCCAGTTATTGAGCAGAGGTGAGATTTGTTATCATACCACATAGCTTCCTATAGGAAGCCATTGCAGTTCCGATACAAATCTTAGTATTGTACTGAAAAGAGTGCAATCGATGGCCATAAGTCCTGCTGACAATCAGTCCTCTTCTTATCCTTATCAATCCATCAGAGACTAGCAGTATTGCACGTACCTTAATGTTGCTAATGAAGATAGGTCATCCTCTAAGAAAAAGAATACCTAAGTGAACTAAGAAATCCTCAGCGAATGTCAAGATGACTTTCATGAGGGATTTGAATGTAGTCTGGCTGTCCGGGTAAATTAAAAGAACAACAAGAAAAGTGTAAGGAACTACGTAATCAACACAAGTTAAAATATGTTTACAATACAGAATGAAACTGCATTGCGGCTTATAGAATAAAAGAAGAACTGATGATCAGGGTCTGATGATCTAAGTCTGCAGTGACTAAGTCCTATAAGTCTGCAGTGACTTTGATATTTACACACAGTCTATCAAACGTGTGCACCATAACGTGCGTCCCGATAGAGCCAATGACAGGCACATTGTCCTTTCAGAGATATAAAGTGTTACTGTCACGTGCTTTAAATTCACCATTATGTTACCCCTCTGTGGAAGGTTGGTTCGAAAATAATCTCTAAACAGTTAAAGAACTGCTTCAACAAGCTTATCTACTATCAGGATTCGAAAGTGCCTGTTGAAGACAATTTTCTATAGTCACAGAAAAATAGAAAAATTGTGATAGCATCCCAGTGAACTACCCTCAAGGCGGCTACCAATTTAAACTAACACGCAATGGCTCAAAAGTTCCTTTTTGATTTTTTTTTTACTTAAATTTAATCCTTTAGAATAGAAATTTAATTTCAAAAATCTCTGTTGAAAAAATGCCAATTCAGCCTTTAAAAATTCTAGAGTTTTTGTATGAAATTTATTGAAGGCCTTCAATCATTATTATTGGCAAAAAGGCAGGTCTTTTAAAGCAAGTAAACACAACAGGTGGTTCTTATTTTATTCTCTAATATTAGTTAAGTTTTCTTATTTTATTTTTTCTCACTCTCTCTCTCTCTTTCTCTCACTCAGTAGAGAGAAAAAAATCCTGTAATTAAACTATTTTCGTATAATAATCGATGATGATGACGTTGTTATACACGAGGGTCAAGTTTAAGTTTAAAAATACTGTGTTTGTGTGTGTCTGTGTATATTAATTTAACATGCAAATTGAGCAGCAAGAGTAAAACAAACAAACAAACAACAACAAAAACAATAAAGAAAAGAAATGAGTACAAAGTCATTATAACAGTAAACCAGTAAGGCTACAACTTAGTTAGATGGATAGCAGAGAAGAGACAGTCAGTTAGACGACCATGTTTTACAAGGATAATTAACATGCAGGCACATACACATACATACTCTAGAAGAGTGTTTTCCACACGTGAATTGTAGATATATTTACAATGAAGTGTATGTGTGTATACGTATGTACAAATGTTTTTAAATTTCAAAAAAAAAAAAAGCAGAAAGAGAGAGTAACAGATTCTCATTTAATAAAGGAAACTTTTACTTGCTCACAGACAACACACACACACACACACACACACTTTTAAACACTTGTTAAGCTTTAATAATAGAGAGAAAGTCACTCTTGCTTATACACACATACATAGTATATACGTTTGAATAGGTATTCATAATCCATAACAATGAACCTCTACGTAAACGGATGTTTGTTTGTTGAAAAGTTTTGGTTATTTTCACTACAGTAACAGTACCAGCACAGTAACAGATCAAGTAACGGATTAGTAACAGTACAGTATAGTCTTATGATGTGCATGGCACCTGGAAATTATATTCTGCGCTAAATTTTTTGATTGTAAACCAGTTTAAAGTCATAAAAACTTCATTCAGTATCTAGTCAGAAAAGAAAGTTTGAATTTCCGAACTTTGTTGAAAACCTAAATTTTCGAGAAAGAGTTCAGCAACAACAATACATTTGAGGTTCCAGCCGAACCAATAAAGCAAGCCTAGTACTGCTTAGCGGCTTATTAAGAAGTCCAATTGATTTAAAAACTACAGAACATCATGAAA
>QOCX01001179.1:31970-43835 GCA_005959815.1 Sarcophaga bullata | reverse complement strand
AGATCATAACATAAAGTCGGTGCGGAACAATTGAAACCTGTAAAAATGCAACCGCAGTATGTGTGTGCAAGTATGTGTATGTGTGTGTATTAGAGGTTTTACACTTCTTGTTTACAACATTGTGTTGAAAAAAATAGAGAGAAAAATCACAGCATTTGTTTGGTTGTAAATAAAAACCAAAATGAATATTCCGTAAGGCAAACATACTTGTTACTGGGGCAACTGACGTAGTTATGCGTGCAAATATTTTTATAGGAGAGAAGAGAGAGAAAGGAAAAATCAAATGAATTCCTATTATTTTCTTAATAGCAAAAGATGATTCACGTGCTGAGTCAAATAAGCCTTCAGTATATGAACGGAAATTTATTGCTGTGAGAATGCAAATTTTTTTCATAGCGAGAAGGAGAAGATATTTTGTAAAATAGTAGGTTAAGCTATGTCATGACAGGTTGGGTGAGAAGAATTTGATATTTGTGCATTCGAACTTGTGCTAAACCTTAGGACACTATCCAAAAATCAAAAGACACAGTGTGGGATAGCTCTTATCAGTTATGAAGATTCTATCAGAAAGATTCTAGGAAATCGTTCTTTCCTTTTTTCCCATGGCAACATCTCTGCCCATTGCTGGATATGAGATTTGGATTTTACTGAGTTTTAGGCAACAAAGCTATTGAATCGGTCTATTTTTCACTCTTAGAAAAGATCGGTTACGAACTGAGTTCTTCGCGTTGTTCTTTAGTTCATCTAAATTCAACGGAGCTGAGAAGAATTGACTATCACATGTAAAGCTTCAAATTAAGTCGAATATGTTTGAAAAATCGTAAAGGCGAGTGATATTTCATAACAACGCGAAGTAAAACAAAGATCTTTATTAACGAGTAGATCACTATCCATGTTGGAGATTACGTGAGCAAGTGTACCCTCGACATTTCATGCATTTCAAAAAGATTTTACAACCTAGCAAAATGAAAAGCAAAATTCTTAAAGAGGACGGCAAACGACTGACATGAAGTAAAACAACAAACCCTTTTTTTCCCATGCAAGAAACTCATGTCAATGCTAACAATCGAACATATGTATACAATACCTCAAAACGAACGCTCACAGCAGAATGCGACAAGTGCGGATTTAGATATGATCAAAACACTCCAGAAAACAAATTTTGAAATTATGCTCAACTTGAGTCTCGCCCTTTCAGCTAACGGAGTCGTTTGCTAAACCCCTAGGCCGTGGGTCAACCACGGCTTCATCAACCTAACAAACGAAAGAAAATTCTTTCGGCTCGAGAAACTGACAACTGTAAAATTCTATAAAAGTTTCTCAAAAAATTCCCCGCCACTCATGTATCACTGAACTTAACACACAACAGGTGTATGAAAATCCTGACTGAAGGATGTAATTGACCAATTAAGGAAGGTTACAACATAGGACCCTCTGCTACACCACGCATCAGTTGATACTAGTAGACCAACCTGAACATGAGGCCAATTACGGAGCATATACTTTAACTACCCCAGTAAAAATCTAACGGCATTCAGATAAGAAAATAAGTATGATACTAAGGGACTAATTATTAGAATCCAGTATATACAACGGTTTGCTCCTTAGAAAACTGATTCAGTTTCGAATACAATCGTAACGACTTCAAATTTCCTCAACAATAGTTTGGTTTCTTTGAAATTATTCAACAGATCCACCAAATGAACTCAACAAATGAAGAAGCGAAGAACAGTCCTTCAAATTAAAACGTGCATTCTTTAAACTTAAAATGTCCTATAGCGGCAAAGATGTTGCTGTGCGTGATGCGCTAAATGAATTAATGACTCTCATGGAGTTTGCGAAAATTAGAATCAGCACAATAATAAATGGTAATGCTAGAAAAAATAACCATCACTAAAGTAAAAAGGTAATGGGCGTAATCCTACACATAAGTGATGGATCGACTTGTTACGCTTTAAATCACCTAAGATAGTAGTTGCCTTGTCTCAGCACGTAGATGTGTAGGTAGATTTACGTAGATCTCGAGGACACTGTTCTAACTCTAGGTCTCTCGAACAAAACAAAAAAATATTCTCAGAATATTTTCCATGATAGTGGAGACAGAGGTAAGGTAACCTTTTGAAGTCAATTAATAAAATGTTTTACGAACTCCTCAATGCTATGAACATCGTTTACCGCATTAACAGTTAACAGAAGACGATCTGACGACGAAAAAAGTATTTGATGCGAGTATTACTGAAAGTAGCCGTAGTCAAGTAGGCAATGAGTTGGCTATTTGGAGGCCATGGTTCAACTATGTCACGTGCCATCTGAAACGAAGCGAAATACGACAAATTTTCTTCAGCGTTTTTTCTCAGCAGATTCTCTCAAAAAACTCAGAGTCTAATAAAGATGACATGATAAATTTATCGTCCGCAGCGAATTAAAACCGTCGGTCTGCTATTGATGATAATAGTTAAGCTTCAAAATAAGTTGTGTGAGAACTAGATTGAATCTGACTGGGATTGAATGACCAATTATGTAATGTACGGCTATAGCATATCCTTCCCTACTATACGCATCGAGTCCTTTAAGTTAGTGTAGTAGGCAAACTCTAGTTTTTACATCTAAAGAGGACATCGCTCCCGTGCTCTATAATTTATGACTTAACTAACAACTAGCGTAGAGTAACAGAACGAATAAAAAATAACTCACTAGCCAGGCATGCAATGCTGCCATGTGTTGGTATGCATTCAAAAGTTACAATCCAAAATATTTGATTGACTTCAATCATACGTCCACGTCAAACTTCTGAATGTGTGATTAAAGCACAACAATTTTTAATAATTTTCATTGTCTGATATTAACAACTCATCAGAGAACTTTTATGCAAATCACAGTACCAACGCTCATGCAAATAATGCAAATAAATGTTTTTGCTTTAAGAAAATCAATGAAAGCGAAGACAGAAGAATTCTTTAATAAACTATGAAAAAGAAAAAAAATAATCTTTCTGCTTTCCCCATAAAATCTTGATACTTAAAAGTAAAAACATTTTCTAGGCCAATTTTGTTTTAATGCCACCCCAACAACTTTCAAAAAAAAAAAACGATTATTGTGTTGCAAATAAGAAATCCTCATTTTGATAGTTCTGATTTACATTTCATCATATACATCCAAGAGGTATGTAATATTAAAGTGTGTATCATTGCTGTGTATGTGTTTAAATATACTCGGATTCCTTTGTGTTCCTGCTGAACTTCCTTTAAAGTTTCCGTTCCGTCCTTTGCCATCTTACCAGGGCCAGCGTGGTGTGAGAAGGAGAGAGAAGAAAAACGTTGAGTAGTTTTTACTTAAACACATAACAACAATACAATCGAAAAGAAGAAAAACGTATAAAGAAGGCAAGATAACGAAAGAAGAAAACTTTTGATGAATTTAGAATAACATTGTAGTCAAAAGCGTAATTATTGATAGGATTTATAGCCGATTTTGGCATGAAAGCTTTTTTGGACTATGTATTGCAACATTGAGTTCTTTTTCTTCTTTTTTTGCAACAACTAAAGCTAAAACTTGTATTGCCATAAAACATTTTGAAAAGATTTCATTTCTATGATTTCAAATGCACAGGAAAATCCTTATTTCAACACTTCTTTTCTCTTTCTCTGTGCCTTCTCTCTTTTCTTTGTTGCCTTTCTATCACACTATCTTAGATCAGAAGAATTTTAATAGAAAATAAAAATGCAATTCTTTTATGTTCATGAAATTATACAATACTCTCAGAGATAAGTTTTACTGGAATATACGCTGAGCAGGTAAGTGCGCCGAGAACATTTTTTTTGTTCATATCTTTTTCGTTTTGATGTGCGTGTCGTGGGCGCGCTTACGTTTGGATAAGCCCTGAGCGCTACAGTTTATATAACTACTAAACTACGAAGGCTTTCGATAAAAGCCTCGGAGGACAGTATAACATATGCCACCATGGAGGAGACCGAATTAAAGAGTGACAAGACCTGAGGGAACAGACTCTCACGGAGTGTACTCAATTATCGGCTTCGTAGTATGGACTGATCAATTTTTATTCAAGTTTTCAAATTTCGCTTATTTTTCCATGTCAGTCCGTGGCATCCGCGTCTTGACTCTTGAACCCAGGTGTTCAATAAGGTTGCCCGCAAGACTACCACAGCTTGGGTATTTAGCATCAAATTGCTTTTCAATCTTTTGACATCGCGACTTACGTTGCTTAGCTATAAATTTATATGATCTTGTAACTAAAGCAACTACGTATGAGTAACAGAAAGCGAATAAAAAATAACTCATACGCTAATGCATGCTAATGTGCCATGATGTTTGGTAGGCAGCTTCAACAGTACAATCAAAATATTTGATTGTTTTGATCATACGCCACGTCAAACCTATCTGAAATTTTAACTTAATGAGGGCAACAATTTTTTAATGAATGTTTCATGTTCAATATTAATAGGATAAATAGGAAACAAAAATTTTTTATGCAAATACAGGATAAACTTGCTTAAGAAAAAGTAATGAACCCCAAGGCAAGAATATTTTCTTTAATAAAAACATAGCAATAAAAAAAAAATGAATCCTTTAGTTTCTCTGCTTGTATTATGAAGTTGAAATTTAAAAACATATTCTAGGCCAGATTTTGTTTAATGCCACCCAAACAACTTTCCAAAAAAAAAAAAAAAAACGGATTTGATTGTGTTGCAAATAAGAAATCCTATTTGATAGTGTTGATTTTACATTTTCTATGTATACAAGCCATGAGTGTGTATGTGTATATGTGTGTAATGTGTATGTGTGTGTTTAAATATATGGATTTTTGTGTTCTTGCTTGAACTTCCTTTAAGAGGTTTCGTTTCCGTTTCCTTTGCCATTAACACCAGTGGCCCAGTGAGAAGAGAGAGAGAGAGAGGAGGAAAGAGAAAACGTTGAGTAGTTTTTACTTTAAACTAAATAACAACAATACAATATGGAAAATAGAAAAGAAGTATTAAAGAAAAGCATGAAAGAAAGAAATGAAAGAAAACTTTTGTTGAATTTATATACGATTTGTAGTTGCAAAAGCCGTATTATTGATAAGGATTTATAGTCGTATTTGGCGATGAAACTTCTCACACCACTTATGTTGTGTGTGTTAATTTAATACATGAATGGCGGGACCTACAGTTTAAAGTCGACCCCGAACGACAGATTTTTTGAGAAACTTTTAATGGCAATATGATAAACTTTGCACAGGTATAATTTGTATCAAAGCAATGTGTTTATAACCATATTTTAAAGGGAAATGGACCTCTAATGCAGGATCTGATTGCAGTCTTCATTTTCAAGTAAGCAAGTAAAGCTAGAGCGAGAATATTGTAGGTTTTCATCAGAGATCAGCAATGAGTATTCAAAAAGATGAGTAGATCCGAATCACTCCCATAATTTCTGATGCTTATACACATGCATACTTATTTTAATATCATACTCATACTACTCATATTTGAAGTTTGAAGTACTCATCATACTCATACTTAACACTACGCATGATGTTTTTGATTTCTACCTTCATGACTCAACGAATGCAAGAATCACAAAATAAGTATGATTCAAGCACGAATACTACAATACTTACTAGAAGGCTGTGTGTTTGCTCTGCTTGCTGCTCTGTCTTTTTTTGCTTATGCGTCTTTTTTCTTTCTTTCAATACCTAAGACCGTCAATTTTGATGAATGATTCGAGTCTCTCGGTTCCAGGGTTATGAATCTGAATGAGTAGGCTTATGAATCAAACATATTACGAATGGTAGTGAGTTCGATGTCAAAGTTGTACTCATACCCATTGCAACCTGTACTTATAAATCAACGTTGGAGTGAGTATGAATGAATCAGAGTAGAAGTTAAATTTCAATACTGTTGACTCACTCATACTCAAAATTACAAGAGGGCTTGTGAGTAGCGAAAAAACTATTTTATTACTGATCTCTGGTTTCCATACGTATTTTAAAGTAATGGTAACGACAGATTTTTTTGTGTTTAGGCGATTAGCAAAAAACCAAAACAAAATGAAATTAATTCATCCTCGTGATCAAAAGAAGTTTTTAAGTTCTTGAAAAATTTCCATGTCATATGACATGTCTTACGACTTGTGCGACTGTGGCCCCCTTAACTACACGTTCAATAGTATCATTCTTGATTGTTGGAGGCTTTTATAAATAAATTTTAATTCATTTTAAATAAAACTACACTCTATTCTGCTAAAACATTATAACGGAAATCTAGCCAGATGCGTTACAAACACACACACACACCCATTCACATATTTGCCACATTTTAAATGTCCGGTACAGCTCTAACCAAGCGTCTTCCTTTCTTTTATGTTCCTTTTAGTTGTTGTTGTTGTTGCTGTTGCTGTTGTTGTTGTTCAAGTTAAACAAAAAAAAAAACTTTAATGAATAAAATCGAAAAAGCAAAGATCACCAACCAACAGGCCATGTAGATAACAGGCCGGGTATTGTTAAAAATCATTAAACAACATGACCTCGACTACTTTGTCAAATATTGAAACAAAACAGAAAAAAAAGACAAAAACTATGGAACAAAAACAACAACAAAAAAAAAAAATTAAAACAAAGAGAACATCAAGTGCTACTAAATCGATAACCACCATTGTTAAACTTTATTCTGTATGGGGAATTGGTATGAAATCCGTAAACGGAACCCATACAGAGGCCATACACATGCTATAGAGGAGTCAAGCTTACACTCACAGGCACTCACATCCATGTATACACTCACTTATGCGTAGTTTTTTCATTTAGGCAATTGCACTGTGAATCTTTTTTTCTTTGCCTTTTTTTTTGTTTTTGTTTCGTTCTTATTGTCGTAATGCAAATATAAACCATATTTGTTCGTACGTACCCCATACGACAAGCGGAAACATGAAATAAAATGGACTACGGCGGTTTGAAAGGCACCCTTTCGGAAAAGTTATGAAATGGCATTCAAAAACAATGAAAACAAAATACGTCATGCACACGTATTGCCCCTACATTTAATAAAAAGAAATTTTTTCTTGGCAAATTGAAGGCAACAAAAGAGCAGATCATGCTGTCAGGAGTAGTGAGTTCATACCTTAGAGGGACAAAATCCTTTCAATGGAATGGGAAAAGAAGAGGCGAAGGATATATTTGACGAAAGGATAGATAGGGGAATAGAAACAGACTGAGGTTCTTAGTTATACAAACGAGGTTTAGACAATCTAAACTTTTGGTAGGTAATTACAGTGGAAAGGGGTACAGAACTTGCATCAGAATACGCAAGGAATAGCTTGAGGATAGTGAATGGTTCTCTGAGAACTTTTATCCAGAATGAAAATCACTTCAAATCTAATATGTACATACACATACATCAATGATCATTAGAACCCTTGAGTCAGGATTACAATCTAGCTGCTCATACCACTCTTGTTGTGTGTGTTAATTTTATACACTAGTGGCGGGGCCTACAGTTTAATATCGACACCGAACGATATGTTCTTGAGGAACTTTTCACGGCGATTGTATTTACTCTCATTTTTTTTGCCAGGAATCTACTGAGAAGAAGTCGCCGGTGAAATATTTAAATTTCGTTTTGTTGAAGATGTCTGACTTGGAGTTTGAACCCTGGCCTCGTGTCTAATTAGCCAACACCCTACCTACTAGACTACGGCGACTTCTGAGAATCACTTCAAGTCAAATATGAATATCATGGATGGACTATGAGGATAATGAATGACTTGCACACATACTTGGATCTTTTAGGACATTTTTAAAGCCAACACTTCGGTGCTTACGAGAATGCTATTCTTATTGATACTGGACGGCACCTTGAGGCTCTTCAGGGCAACAGGACGTGGGAGATATTCCAGTGGCAACCTTTATAGGTTGAGGTTAGAACAATAGATCTTTTCATCGTGTTGTTTTTTTTTCTTTTCTAAGCCTTTACAAGAGCCAGCTGAGACACATAGAGTCTGTCAACAGCGACTTCCGAACTTTGCAAGTTGGTAACGACCATCTTTTTAAGCCTTACTTACTTATTTACTTACTTAATTGGCCATAACAACCCGATTAACGGATTTTGGCCTGCCGCAATATATCCTTCCAGATGCCCCTGCTTCTTGCGCGCCTACGCCAGTTGGTCACACCAATCGATGACACAGCTTCCTCGATTTGGTCCTTCCAACGGATGCATGGTCGCCCTCTCCACTGACTTCCGCAGATCCCCACATCAAATACCCGTCTAGCCGGAGCATCCTTCTCCATTCGAACGACATATCCGAGCCAGCGCAGCCGCTGGATATTAATACGCTGCACAACGTCCATGTCGTTGAGAGGCTCATACAGCTGACTGTTGTATCGGTTACGGAAATCTTCGCTTTAAACCTACATCTGCGAAATTAGTTGCCTTTTATTCAGTCTGTTTAGCCAAATCGTAACAGATAGGTAAAGTACTAAACTACGCTTACAAATAATAAAATTGTCTCCGCAAAATAGGCGTTTGCAAGTGATCGTAATTTTCATAGAAAATCATCTTCGGTAATGAAGTCCATTTCTAGATGAATGAACGCATTTTGGACGGTACTAGTCTACATGAGATCTATCATTGTCTACAGAGTACGGTAAAGCCATCATCATCATCACTCGATGAGCATAACTGAAAGGCGAGCACTATAGTTCCATGATTTGTAACTTCTTCTAGCCTGAATTGAATGATCTGGACACCAACTACATACAGGACGATGCCACGATGTTATCTGTCTTGGATGTGATTTAAACTTCTCACTGAGGTCGTGCAAGTTAGACTTTCTCTTGAGGGATTTTCCTAAGTCGCAGACACACGTGAAATTAGTAAGGGGTTTGACATCTTTTTTGGCTTTATATTTAAACACGTCTGATCTGAGCTTAAAAAAACCTCAAAATCCTTTATCAGTGTTAGCTTTAATATTCAACTAGAGAAGTATCACAATCTTTAACACTAAAACTAGGGTTGCGTTTTACGAGTTTCTGCTTGAAAATTATTATCATCAGATCTGCAGGTTCTCTTCAATGCTCAATAAAGGGATTAGTCGAACCGTATTACAGGAGATGTCGAAACCGTCACAAAACCATAAATCACAGTGATCCTTAAGGTCAACATAATCCATGCCATTGATTACAATCAGACTGATTTACGCCCATGAGTTATGGAAAATTTAACATTTCCATTGGCAGTTGATGTTATATTTCGCACATAATTGCTACGATAGGTATTACAAACGAATAAAAACCACTCGATATATCTCTCGCACACACACACACTTTGTTTCATTTTAATTTAAAGACAGGAATTGTTTAGTTAAGTGTGGGGAAATATTAAAAGTACTGACTTATTGAACCATTATCATGAGGCTTTCAAAACTTTCAGGAATAAATGAAGGTTGTCTTATCGTTAAGTCTTGTAGCTTGGTTCGAACTTTGACCACATGTAAGCTGTGTAGATGGAATACATTTATGACTCTCTAGGATAGCAATTTGAAAACCGTGTATAAAACCTTTCTGTTTGTAGACTACATAGATATTGTGAGTTGTAGACCAGATCTTAAAACATAAAGTTTTGAAAACATTTCCTATCAACGCATCTGTCTGCCTGCCGTACTTACTCATGCCAACATAAGCGTACATTTCACATTTGCAAACTTTAATTGAAAATGTCTCTATTGACGGAAGAAAGTCACAATTTCCTTTTATATTCTATTGGTACGTTAACGCTGTAGGGTATTAAAACTGAAACGTTGGCAAAATAAAACCCGAGTTAAAAAACCAATGCTGCATATACGCTTTCACACACCCAAAAACCGTATACAAATATGAATGCCAATACACACACACACACACACTGTGAGAAGTGTACATTGGCGTATACAAAAACAAATTGAAAAAAGAAGATGAAAAACAAAACTAGTAACGTACGCGTATAAATAAAACATTAAAAGTGGAACACACAGTAAATTTTAACAAAATGTCATCAAGGCAATTTAACAAATGTATTTACACATGAACCTACACACACATATACAGACAGACAGACAAGAAGAGACAACACATTTCAATAGGTTGTTAAACCCCCATATACCACCCATGCATACATACATGTACAGTTCCACTCACGTACATATATTGAATCCAATCATTTGGGACCATCATACATAGCGTTCATACCGTTCATACCGTTCCATTGTATACAAAGTATTTACATGTGTCCGGTGAGAGCTATACCAGCAGCAGTCTCTCAACGAGTGTGTTTGTCTGACTCTGTCTCTCTCTCCTTCTCGCTCTTTTCTCTGTTGTTGATGATGGTGCATATGAATTAATTCAATTGTTAAGCAAATCTATGAATGTATTAATGTGCACATACATGTACGACTATATGTGTTGAGAAGGAGAAGTAAGTTTTTTTTTTCTCTCTGTACATTCACATTCGTATTGTATAAGGAATTGTTTCGGTTTGAGTGCATTCATATGCGGTATCAGAGGTTATCAAAAACGAGTAAAAACAACTTTTTGTATCGCGTATTGAATTCCGGCTATTGTTTCATACACGATTGGGGCGAGTCCTTATAAGTTTTTGCGACAAACATGAACAAAGAGAGAGAAAACCTATGCAATTTTTATTCCGCCAAATTAAATTTATTTAAAAACAATTTTTTTTTCATTAAAATTATTGTTTAAAGGCCTTTGGAATTAGTTTTGAATATACAAGACAATGGGTTTAGCTTTCAAAGACATCTTGAAGTATGTGGAAAGGGGCTTCTTTATATTAGCTTTGCGGTCTTCACATAGGACTATGAGTTTGAAGGAAAATGTACCAAGAAGATGACGAGAACAAATTGTGTTGGGTCCAGGTTGTTAACAGTCCAGTAATGTGTGGGCTCACGGTTATGACCTGACTTTGACAGCAATCACAAGAATCTTCAGCGCGACGTTGAGCAATAGTTTTTCATTCAAATTCGTAAAGAGTAGTCATTACCATTGGTTAAACGCAATGTAACTATAACATAATAATACTATAAATTGGCCGATTACGAATTCTTTGTAGTCAGGATTACGGCCTACTTTTGGTACTCCACTATACTCTGGTTGTATGTTAGATGTTTGTACATGAATAGCGGAGCCTACAGGTTTAAAGTTTGACTCCGTGTTGTTGATGTAATATACTTTAATAATATTGTTGCTTTCTGTGTAGTTGTCGGTTATTGTTTATGTGTCTGTATCTTGGCATATTATATGTGTTTTGTTGTTAGTTATGGTGTATAATAGTCAATTTGATGTCTTCTTTCTTTTTTTTTTCTTGTGTTGTGTGTAAGTAAATTCGTAATGTAAACGCCCCGTGTTTTGTGGTGAACTCTTGTATGTGTTTGTGTATTATTTCTTTTACTTATTCTTTTTTTTTTGATTGTCGATATTTGTATTGTTTTTTTTTTTTTTTTGTGTATTATGCCTGTTCGTATATTAAATATAGTTCCCTGTCTATTTTGGTTGTATCTGTTTAGGAGGTGTAAATCAAGAGCAAAGTTAGTTATAGAATATCTACTCAATCGCTTAAGGTTTCCAAAATTTAAAAAAAGATCTTGAAATGTTGTCTTCCAACATTAGACTCCAATTTGAAAATTTTCTGGGGATGAGAGACTTCATGTATTTTTCGAAAAAAGTAGTCTAAACTCGACACTCAATACGTTCATGGTATTTTGTGCCATACGTTACATGTCAAGCAAGTCCAGATATTCTATTTTGAAAAATTGCCCATGTTCTTGAAGAAGTATGGTTTAACGATTGTGCCGATCGGCAAAAACGCAACCACACAGTGC
>QOCX01001179.1:0-13656 GCA_005959815.1 Sarcophaga bullata | reverse complement strand
GTAATACGAGAACAAATTATCTTCTTTTCTTATATCGTATAGCCATACATCGCAATATTGCGGCCACTGTCCTATTGGAAGGCAAACCGATAGATTTGTGCATACTTTCAAACGGCTTCCGCAGGAGCTTCACTTTATATGTGAATTCCCGACTTCCGTTATGAAGAAATGCAGGTTATTGAGGTTTCACTTTCTTTAAGTTTTGACTAAACTTCTGCAGAAGTAGTGGTGACACTTGAGACCCTGAGATGAAGGAGACCTGGTCGAATTGAATAAAATTTTTATCTTCACAAATCTCTCTCGCTAAGAGGCGCCAACTAAAAGAGGTTGACACCTTTAGAGGAAATGATATGATCTGGCTACCGATATGGTGCAATTTGACCCCTATGTGCCGCACATAATGGCATCAATAGGTCCTTTAAACGAATTGAGAATTTCACACCACTTATGTTGTGTGCACGACAGACTGTTGAGAAAATGTTCATGGGAATTTAATTTACTCACAGAGATTTTGGCAGAAATCTGCGAGAGAGAGAGAGGGGCCATCATCAAAAAAAATATTTTTTTTGTTCATATTTCCTAGGGTTGGAACCATGGCCTCATGCCAGCACACTACCTATTAGAACGCAACAAAAAGATAGGAAGGTAGTTTGAGAGAATACCCTAGTTTTCCTACCTCAAACTTTGTGTTGTAATAACCAACTGATTGGAAAATGTTTATCTGGAATACGCATGAAGAGTAACTAATGTTTTTGCCTTTTTACTTTTGAATTTTTTGCTTGCTTGCGTATCCTTGCTGTGTGGGTTTACATTGGTTGTTGGTTTTGGCACAATAATAGTGCTGGCAGTAGCAGTGGTAATGATAGGAAACAGGGTTTTAACCAACGCAACACATCATTAATATTTGATTTTAAGTACGTTTTGCGGCCAAGACGAAAACAAATCAAAATATTTCTGTACAGTTCTAGAGGAAAACAGCAAGCTCTGTTAACAACATTTTATGAAAAAAAAACAAAAACAAAAACAAAACAACAAAAAACAAAAAGGAACATCATTTAATTTGTAGATAAACGAACAATATATATGCAGAGTACCCAGAATAAAAGAGAAACATAATGCAAATGTGGAAACGTTGTTGAATGGCACATTAAGATTGTATTTCATTACTCTTTACTACTAATAATCATCAAATTGCACTTTTAAACTGTGCTCTAAAGAAAATTAAAAGTTAAACAATTTGTGAATTTGATTTTATCCGTTCAAATTTAGAAAAATTAAATTGGAAAATTGAAAATTTGCACTTACGAAACGCATTAATGCTTAGCAAATATCATTATTGCACTTGTAAGGCATTATGATTTTATCTGAAGTGACTTAAGAGTCAAACTTTTTTGGATTTTATTGCAAAAATATTCTAAAAATTTACTAAGAATCCTGCCATTAAAAAGCACACGGGAGTTGAATTGCATAATCTTGGTAATCTTGACATCCATTGGATCGGTTATTTCGAATCTGGCATTGCTTATGTCATTAGATTCTGTACATTATCTCCACTGAACGTAATGAATCGATTTAAACTTGAGCAACGTTGGGGTTTAGTGGAAATTTAATTCGAAAAAAAAAAAAAAATTGGTCGGAAATTTCACGAAAATATCGTATAAAATGAACACGCAGAGAAGGACCAACTGTGGCCGATATACACAAGTTTATAGCAATAACGTGCTGGTATAGTGCTCATACCCGAAAATATCAAAGCGTTGGTTTCGAGTGCTCATGAGAATCCATCAACACTTCAGCATTTTCAAGAACTGAACATTTCACGCAACTGTTTTCGTGGAATTTTGCGAAAAGATTTAAATAAAACGCCTTACAAAATTCAATTTATTCAGTAGCTGCAGCCACATGGCCATCATTTATGCTTCGCTATATGGTCCAACGATCGGATCGATTTTGCCAAAAAAAAAACTTCTTTTCGGAAGCTCATTTCAATCTTGGTGGGTACGTTAAAAAGCAAAATAGCTGTATTTGAGACTCAGAAAACCCACACAGAAGCCAATGCACCCATTACGAGTAACTGTTTGATGATTTAAGCACCGGAGGCATCATTGGACCATATTCCTTTGAAAATGAGGACGTCACATTCAGGTCAATAGAGATGCCTATCGCACTGATAACCGATATTTTTGTGTGCGCTCTGATGTTGATGTGAATGAAGTTTGGTTCAGCAGTGTGGTGTAACTGGGCACACATCTTATACCGTTTGTTTTATTGCGTCAAACGTTTGATGGCCGTTAAACTAGCCGAAATAGTGATGTTAATTGACCGCCAAGAAGCTGCGATTTGACATCGTTGGACTATTTTCTGCGGATCGTCGTTAAAGAAAAATGTTATGCCGACAAACCGGGGAAAATTCAGCCCTTGAAGGCCAACATTCGTGATGCCATTGCCGAGATGCGACCGCATACACTCGATAAAGTGCACAAAAATTGGCGCTATTAAAAAACATTGTGACATCCCATGCCACAATCGATTTATTGCTTCAAACGTTTGATGGCCGTTTAATTAGCCGAAATGGTGATATCAAGTAGCTGCCAAGAAATTGCAATTTGACATCGTTGGACTATTTTCTGTTGGACGCTGTTAACGAAAAGTGGTATGCCGATAAACCAGAGACAATTAAACATTACAAGACCCACAGTCGAGATGTCATTGGCGAGATACGCCTCATACATTCGAAAAAGTGCACGAAATTTAGTCCGATCGAATGAGGCACTGTGAAGGCAGCAGCGGCAGTCATACGAATGTTTTCCATGTCTAAACAGAGCAATTCTACTTCAGAACAGAAAACAAAAATTTGGCAACATTTCGAAGCGTTTTGTTTTATTGTCCAGAGCCATGCCGCCCAGTTGAGGCTACTTGAACTCCGTATTTATATTCCCGTAACGAATGCCAAATATCCTTTAAAAAGCTCAAGGACAATTATTTGTATTCACTAAGCCATACTGATAGAAATATTATTCATCGGAGAAAATAACAGTCTCTTCCATTACCATTTTATTTCAGCTCAATTCTGTGAGTTGCAGTTGAATGCAGATGGCCAGTTCCAGTTAATGCCGCAGAATTCTTTTCATAGCTTGAGTTATTGAGATTCCCAAGTGATGAGTTCTCTTAGATTAGTTTTTACTGCATTTTCTTTTGCTTCCACATCAATTTTAGTAAATCTACTGCGTCTAGATTGGACTGGACTATGTACTGTGGTATCAAAGGCTATCAAATTCGAACAGATAGTCCAATATGAGTCAATAGGTATATCAGGAGCCGTAGAGAGTATTTTCTATGATGCATTCAATAACACGAATTTATAAAATGAAGTATGTGGTAAGACCATAACACGGATTCCTTGGATTGTAAGATTTAGGACTATCAGACCTATAAGAGACCCAAGGGACTATCATCGGACATCAAGGCTATAGAGATAATCCATCTCATATTGTAAACGATAAGCCGTGAATGTAATTTACAAACAAAAATGTTTTGTAGATGAACCGCCTAAACTGCGCTAGTGCTGTTTACATGAAACGGCAATCTCAGACGCATTATAATTTTTCGAGGTCGATAATTTGCATTCGATCAGGATAAGGCTATGCATGTACAAGACTTTTTGCTCGACTTAATATTAGAATCCCAGAAACAATTTTCTCGACAATTCAATTCAATGAAAAACTCACAGTAGCTTAAGTATTTCTGATGAGGTGACCAGCACAAATCTTTTTCACTATTAGAGACAGCTCATTAATTCTTTATCAATGGTGCCACTACAGCGTTATTTCGTGTTATATTCCATACATCGCGTTTTAAAAACGTATATTCTATGCATGTTATTGTATTGACAGCTTTAACCCTCGCAGTGCGGGCACAAATCCTCTTACTGAGAGCACTAATTCACTCATTGCTGCGAATACTAACAGAAATTAGCCTAAACCCGAAGCAGCAGAATAGTTGCTAGTTGTCGTGCTGCCTTTAAAATAATCCTACGTGTATTCTATTCCATACACATCTACGTATTCTATTATTATTGAGAGATTGCTGTGATTGCTGTGGTAGCTGCGTTGCGTTTATTGTGTTTATGGCATAAGTCTAGTACTCGTACTTCGAAATGACGCAGCTCGAAATTTCTACATGAGTCAACTGAAAGATGCTTTCTGTTGCTATAGTTTCTATATCTTACGGCTATGAGTCGAGACATTATTGATCCATCCTCGTAATTTCCGTATTCGCAGGCAATACGGGAAGTAAATGCATTCTTTCATTATTAAATGCTAATAGGCGTTATTAATTAATATTTTTATTGGAATTCTTACTACACAGAGAGCTGTTTGGCGGTATTTATTTTATTTTTTTATAATTAGACAGGTATTTTCCATAATCTGTAGATATTCCACTCTTAATATCATGGCTATTAATTTAAATTTAAGTGACGTGCGCACGTGTAACAGCGCAAAATTTTATTGCGGTTTATACACGGTCTCACCAGACATTTCATTCGTATTTATTTATTCAATTTTATTAATAATTTTGCTTTATTTACATATTCAAAATAGTAATAACAATGGAAATGTGCAATTAATAGTTCATAGAAGTCAAAAAGATGTCATGTTACTGTAAATCTCTCAGAGAGAAGATACGCAATTACTACGACAAGCAAGCAAAAAATAAACCCAAAATGCTCTTCAAACTGAAGCTCTTGAGTAGTAGTAAAAATTAATACGGGTTTGATTTATTATTGCAACAACAAATAATGACAATAAAAAAATAATAAAAAAAAATATTTAAAACCAAAAAACAAAACATTTTATCACTGAACCGCTTATGCGAGATATTTACGAATAAAAAATTGTTTTCTTCTCACAAGCAATTGATATTCATAAGACAGCATTTAAACGCTTTTAATTTCTAGAAAAAATTAATTGTGTCACTAATGATTTGCATCAGTATTAGTCAGTTCGGAATTCAAGTGTTGGGAAGCACATTTTGAACAAACAATTGCGTCATTTGTCATATTGTCTTTCAATATGTTTCAATATTTCGTCAGAAAAATATCTTTTCACTGTAACGATATCCTAAAAAGTAAAAAGGGTATTCACCAAACGTACATTCGAAATGAGTAATTAAAATTCTCTCATACATTGTATTCCTTCAATTAAAATCCAAATGAATTGAAATTATTGGGGGTAAATTTTTTACTGTAAAAGATTTTATTCATTGGTAGATTCATTTTTGAAAAAACATGTTGGCTTATGAAATGCTCAAGATTAGTTCTTCTAAGTAATTCGTGAACAATAAATTCTACTGCAATAACTGCTATAAACTAACAATGATGCTGTAAACACAATAAACGCAACGCAGTAAAAGCAGCAATCTGTTGTTGCGCGCCAACAAGCAACGCTTCTAGTGTTTTGCTCTTAGGTTAATTTCTCTTATTATTCGCAGCAATAAGAGAATTCGTGCTCACCGTGACAGGATTTGTGCTGGCAAAGTGAGTCTTAATGCTGTCAATACAATACTTGTATGAAATAAAGGTTTTACTAACGCAAGGTATGAAGTATAACGCGAATGACCATTTTAGTAGCATCACTGACAAAGAATTAATGAAGTGGTCAATTTTTATTTGTTTTGTTTGTTATAATTAATGCGCTGGCATCTTTGCATCATTGCAATTGCAAAATTGTTGCTCTTGCTCTTGTGCACAATAAACACAACGCAGCAAAGCAGCAACCTCTTGGTTGCGCGAAACAAGCAGCGCTTCTAGTTGCTTTGCTTTCAGGCTAATTTCTACTTTTATTCGCAAGCAATGAGAGAATTGGTGCTCACCGTAAAGGATTTGTGCTGGCACAGTGAGGATTAATGTTGTCAATACAATAGCGTGCATGGATAAAGGTTTTACTAACGCATTGTATGAATATAGGCGAAAGACCATTTTAGTAGCATCATTGACAAAGAATTAATGAAATGTTTAATTTTTTTGTATTTAGTTTTATATTTTTATAATTAATGCGCTTCAGCTTACCTTCGGCTGCAATTGCAAAACATTTTTGCTCTTGCTGCGGTTGCTTTTATTGTGTTTATAGAATTAAACATTATCCCGCTTTACATTACAATGAAGCAAATGCTCTCATTATTGATATGGTGAGTAAATGTGCAACTATATTACTGTAACTGGTAGACAATAATATTGCCATAAGGTCTTTATTAAGCGTTGTTATCCTTTAAACTCAATTAAAACTAAGTAAGCATTGATATATCATGACATTTTTTTTGAATTGTTGAAAGACCTATTGATGTATTATGTGTGTAGTATAACCTCTTTCAAATGGCCTCACCTCCATGCCTCCATGGCATGAAAGAAGGAAAATTTCACAATTTTCCACGACTCTGAATTTGAAAGGTGACATGGCTTATATAGACTTTTAGGACTGCTTTATCTTATGGCTGTCTCGCATACACAAGAAAAAATCAAACGGGCTCATATCACACTATCCCGGTAGTCAGTTCATATTACCAAAACGTGAGATGGCCATAACTTCAGATGACCTCAAGTAACTAATGCCTTCAAATGCCATGAGCTGTATGAAATGTATCGCCGCCCAGATTAAACTACATGTTGTTGGTGTAAAGATAATTCAATTCAAGCCGAAAGCAGTTGGTAATCATTTGACAATTTTGTTTGTCCGCATAACCATTCATGCAGGAACGGGCCTCATCGCTGAAGATGATTTTTTGATGAAAATTAGGATCAGCTGCAGAACGCATTAAGCGAATACATGTCATTGACTATGGGTATTTGTCATTCGTTTCAAAGTCAGTGCAACGTAAAATACGGCAAGTTGTAGTATACGAAAGGCCGAGTTCTTGTGATCTACGTAGTAACGATTGAATTCTTCTGCACACTATCAGAAACAGAGGTCCGTGTGCTTAAATCTGCATGTGCTGTAGTCTAGTTCATATTGTGTTGGCTTATTAGACATAAGGTAGCGGTTCAAATCCCAGGCAAGACATTTTAAACGAAAAAAAATTCTTCAGCCAGATACCCTCAGTAGTCTTCTGGCAAAATATCTGAAAGTAAATGAAATTAATATGAGAAGTTTCCAAAGCAAATATGTCTTACGGAGTCGGCTTTAAACTGTACATACATACTGTACATACATAAGTAAGGGGTGTGAAAAGCTAGGTCATAATCTCAGCTAAAGGGTTGTAATGACCAAGCAGGTAAGTAGATTCATGATGTTTTTAAAGCGAAACTTTTAGTTTTTGGATTCAAACTTATCGGCTATTCCGCTTCAAAAGCGAGGCACCTTTGCGAAATCAAAACATGCAGGGACGTAGTAAACGAAGCAAAAATTGTTTGTTTATTTACGCTATTAGTACAGCAGACTTGGCCTCTGAGTTGCATTTTTGAAGAATTTGACGTTTATCGTTATTAAAGCAATCCCCAATGCCAATGTTTCGTTGAAACAAAATCATAACTTTCTTACGTCACCCAAAAGTGTTTTGCTGTATAGGGTACTGAGGCAGTGCCTCATTGTAGAGTTTAATTGAGCCCTTTGAGCTGCTTAATTGGATTGTTATAGCAACTAATAATGGCACCTTAAGTTTAAATATCTTGACATCAATTTCTATAATCAATTTCATTTGTTTTTTAAGCGCTCGTTTATATTACAAAATGTAATTTTATAATACATTGAAGGAAAAAAGTCTACATACACCGCTGTAAAATTACTTTTTTGTCGGCGATTCAAAATTAAGAATTTTAGGAAAATTTGAACGCAAAACAATATATAAAAAAATATAACCTAGAAATTATTAAAAACAAAAACAAACAAAAAAAATCAGCGGTAAAAAGGTATACATCCAACGGTGTATGTAAACTTTTTTCTGTAACTGTATATGCAGCAAATCAAGTTGCATATTAAAATGAACATTTCTTTGTCACAAAGCAACTGATTGCATCTCTCTTTATATCTTTTCTTGGTTTTTCTCAGTTTCGTTAATCAAATTATATTCCTATAGCAGTCTGTAGTTTAACGCTTCAACTAATTTCTCTAAAAAAAAAAAAAAAGTTTATCGAGTATGGGATTTGAAGACCTAATAGTATCTTAATGTCATGATATAGATCTTTTCAGTTTGTAGCGTATATAAGCTCATGGGTTAAAAAGCTTGGATATACCACCTGAATGCTATATTTATTATCGATACCAAAGATTCTTTTTTTTTGCACAACATTACTACCCCATTTTTCTCTGAATGCGATTCAAGTATACTAAACAATCGTTCTGAGACTATCACTATTTTTCAGCTGAGTTTTCAAGATTTGATAACAATATTATCGTTCCAACCGACATACTTCACTGCAATATTATCGGGCCGGATAATGATTTAAGAAACCTGATTATTATTCAAATTTAACTTTGTCTTGAGCTTCTTAGCAAAATTTCTGTTCAATTATTCTATTTTATTATTACATCTTTCACGAGACCTAGCGTCCAGTCTGTTACAGTATATTACTGTGCTTTGATTTACAAAACTAGATGCCTACAGAAATAATACGCGCTCAAATTGCTTGTGCACTGATTCATCATTTATTTCCAGCTTTTACTTCGTTACAGAAAAGTAATTGATAATGCCTTTGAAAGATATTTTTTCTTTTTTAAAATAGGGTTACCATTGTATTTAATGTTAATTAAAAGGGAAATATTTTGGTAATGGGGTAATAATAGGAGTGAAAAAATTATTATAAAAAATTTTTAAATTCCTCGATGATTAGGCAGGATTATGCACTATTCAACTAAAAAATTATATTCTAACTATCACGAGCCAGTAAGTAAAACAAATGTAACGTAATAGACAAATGTCAACAAATAAGCTGTCAAACTGGCACGTTTTACCTGACCACCGAAACACTTTATAATTTATTTGTAAATTGTGTGTATGCTTAAATGTTTAAATTTTTGTTTAAACAGACCATCATTCATCAGCTGCTGGTTCGATCACTCCATTTCTTGCTTTATTCTCACGTTTGCCGTGTCAATATATATTTACGGCTTGGAGCATACTTTTAGAAACTCAACACCCATAAACATACTAACTTAAGCAGGTGCTTTTAAATCAACACTTTCTATATTGTATTAGCCTGTATTTATGTCAATGCCGATTTTATAAAAATTATCCCATACGACATGGTACATTTAGGGCCATTATTACAATCTTGTTTAATTGGACAATATTATCGGCATTGCTCCGACATTGCCATATTTTTGAAAAACTTAAATTTATTTTAACATTAGGTTATAATAAGGAAACTGTGTTAAAGCTGACTTTAAAGTTTATTTTAGCTAAAGTTACCTTTAACTACACTCAACTTTCGCGGGAAATTCTAATAAAGATCCTTACTGTTACAAGGTGACTGCTGCATAGCATATCTGATTGTGTTTTATTTTACCAAATGTGTGTAGTTTTTGTTAAGCAACTTTATAGGAAGTCGACGTAGCCTAGCAAGTAGTGTATTGGCCCCAGCCTAGTTTAGCAAAAAATGAAATAAAAAAATATTTCTTCGGCAACTGAAAAGTGTTTTTTTAAAAATTCATCGTTCGAAGACGACATCAAAATTAACACACTCAACATGAGTGCCGCGAGAAGCTGGGAAGTAATTTTGACTAAAGATTACAATGACCAATTAAGCAAATAAGTCGCTTTATACTCATAAAGCACAGTTTTTTAAACTTAAAAGAAACAATGCCAGAAGGGTTAGAATTCGTATATCAAGCTACTACATACACATACATATATATCGTTGGTCTCATGTAGAAAGGCCCTAACTCACACTATTTTCGAAATAGATTTTTTATGATTCCAGACAAAATTTGTGTTAAATGCATTGGAATCACAAAAAAAAAAACAATTTCGAAAAAAAAATGTGAGTTAGGGCCTTTCTATGACACCAACCATATGTATATCAAAATAATAATCACCGTAGTCTAGTAGGTAGTGTTGGCTTATTAGACGAAAGGCCAGGGTTCGAATCCCGGTCAGACATCAAAAACGAATATGGAAAAATGTTTCTCCGGCGACTTCCTCTCAGCAGATTTCTAGCAAGAACTCTGGGGGTATAAATAAAATTGCCTTGAAAAGTTCCTCAAAAAAATCTGTCGTTCGGAGTCGACTTTAAACTGTAGGTCTCGACACTCATATAGGAAATTAACACACACAACATATCTAATGTGAGAAGCTAGGCTGTATATCGAAATATATTTTTGCCGTAGAACGGACATGTTGTGATTATTAGATGAGGTTAGGTTAGAGGTCAAGTCCATTCGGTGGCCCAAACGGCTTAATATGTTACCCAATATGAGGCAAGTTAGCAGTCAATGTGTTACCCAATGGGAGATGATCCGTTAGTAGTATGTTAGAATCACCCAGATTCGCCACCATACCCAGATCTTTAAACGTTCTATCACCAAAAAACCGTTGACGTCTTTTCTGACATGCAGGGCACTTGCATAACAGCTTTTGAACTCATTGATTACATTTTCTTCACATTATGGCAGCTACTGCAGTAACCTTTGTGGGGCAGACCGAGCCTGTAAGCAAAACTGCCAATAACGTGGTTTCCCCTTTAGAATTCATGTTAGAATGCGATACGCCATTCAAATCTATTACCCCAAATGGTATTAGAAAGCATTTTTAGCAACTTCTGGAATAAAATAAAATGTTTTCAAACATTATCAAATTACGGCTACCTTATGCAATTTACCGTCGATAACACAACATAACAAATGGCTTTTTAAATGAGAAACGTAAAGCTATACAATTTCGAATATAATTGCTTTACATTCCTTTAGTCCGTCTACGATCTAGCTTCTCACATCAATGTTAATGTTGTGTGTGTTCATCTTTATAACTGAGTGGCGGCAACTAAAGTTTAAGTCGACTGCGAATGTCAAATTTTTGAGAACACTTTCCGTCGAAATTTTTTCAGAGAGTAATTTCTGACGTTTTGCAGAAATCTGCGGAAGTCACCGAATAAATATTTTTCATATTTCACATATTGTTGATGAAGCCTAAAATCATCTAGAAGAAGTTTAGCTCACTTGAACTCTAATGTGGTTTCTGTTTGTGCAAATGCCTTATAACTTCTGCCCGGTTTTTGCTTTACAATTCATTATGGTCCATATAGGAACTCATTGAGCAAAGTTCTTCGCCACCTGCACCCAACACAGTATATTTTCATTAAAGCCCGTTGTTAGTAGGCTAAGGCAGATGAGAACCTTATCATTATAGGATCTGCTTGGGTAATGATCTGGAAATTGTAGGATTCATGAGACTAAAACTAATCAACGAAATAAAATAAAAATTTATGAGATTCCTCTTGGTAGGCCTCTGAAAGGTTTATAAAGACGTAGAATTGCAGAGCTAAGTCCCTAAACTTATATAAGGAGTAGATTATAGCGTAAAGGGAGACTCAGTTTTCCATTAAAAAATAAAAATTATTGGACTTGAAGGTCAAGTTCCTTTGAATGGAATAAAATAAGAGCCACTCTTACGCAACTCTTTTCAAGAAATTTTCCTTGATTTTAACATAGAAATCATGGTTGGATATCGGAATTGAGCTCAGAAATTATTTGTGAATTATGCGCTCAAACCTAAAATTTTAGTGGAAAAAAAATCGCACTGCGTTAAATAACCTGGTCTTGGTGCTGCTCACTTCACATAAAGCGATTGTAGAACACTCGTTGCTCATTGTGGATGCAATTTTTTCTAGTGGATTGTATGAGGATTTTCTGGGGGTCAAATTCTACAATTTCAATTTTAAGTATTTATTCAGCCCTCCAGATGGAGAAGCGTTTACTCCGATTAGTTAACATTATTAAAAAAAATTGGCATTGACATCACTCTTTACCCTCTGAAAGAATTGTCGGCAGTTTTCAAGGCCTGCTGGTATAAGCTCCTGAGTAATCCGAATTTCGTACTCATGTTAGGGGAAGTTTTTTTTGTTAAAATTTGCTGCATAGTGCTTGGAGAAATTTATTATTGTGGAGCACAACATCAAATTGATATTTTCGGCTTTTTGATCACACTCTAGTTAACAGTAAGATTGTGTTTTCACAAATGATGGACAATTTAGATGTACTTTCTCATAAAATATCTCAGCTTTGAAATTCTTAGAAACATTTTGTAAATAATTGCTCGTGTAATACGCTTTACTTATTGCCTAGCATAGTGGTAACACTGCAATAACAACAGAGTAGGCAACCAGTCTATTTAATGAAGCTTAAAGCTTGTTTTTTCTATTTTAAGCTGAGCTTGGAGAATGAGTGCCAAACATATGCCAACTGTCAGTTGTAACGTAAAGTTGTAAGGTAAAGGTGGCTGTGCAAGTTGCGGTTGAAACTGTAGCGTGTGTGTATAATAACATCGTACGGCGAACGGCGAACAAAATCAATAAACAAGAAAGAAAGCAAATAAAAACAAAATAAAAATAAATAAAAAAATAAAAACAAAAACAAATATTTCTACACAATACTACACAACAAAAAGAAAAAAAAAATAATCTTTTAAACGCAAAGACAAGATTGTAGTCTTATCAACAGCAGCAGCAGCAGCAACTTCATTAGCATCCCGAACAAGATTTCATTCAATTAAAACGTGTGTGTGTTATTTTTCTTCTAATTTTTTATACGAGTTTAATTAATTTATAAATTTTTCTTTTTTTATCAAGTAATTTACCGGTAATTTGTAAAAATTGATACAAATAAGTGAAGTGGAAGCAAAATAATAATAAAAATTCCAATTTCCACTGCTATTTACTGAAATATCTGCGGATGTACATACAATTATTGCCCTTCAATTATTTGAATTGTAAATAAATAAACAATAATAATAACAATAACAACAATAAATAATAAATTTAAAATAAAACACAACAACAACAACAACAACTATAAAAAATGTTGATTTATAACAAAGGTGAGAAATAGTTACACATTAATTAAACGTTATTCGGTACTTTTTTTCAAGCTTCTATCTCCCAGTTTTATTAGTCATTATCACCACAAAAAAAAAATTTTTTTTTTTTTTCAATATAAAAATAACACGAGAAGCATTAAAAATTATATGGTTATGGTTCAGATTAATATGAGAATCATTATTATTATTTTTTTTTTATTGTTTTTGTAATTCGTTACACTTAAATACCGATGAGGTATTGAAAAATTCAAAAAAAAAACTAGGGTGTGAAAAATTTGGATACGAAGTAAAATTATTTGATATAATAATCAGAAAAAGCATCACAATACATATATAGGGTGTCTCAAAAAATGGTGCACTTTTTAAATTTACATACATGCGTACATACATAACTGTTTATATCAACCTTCAGTCAGGATTAACGACCCCAGCTACTCACAGCACTTATATTGTGGTGTGTTTAATTAATAACATGAGTGGTCGAGACCTACCAGTTTAAAATCACTATCGAGGACAGATTTTTGAAAATATTTCACGCCAATATTTAATTTATCTGCAGAGTTCTAGAAATCCGTAGGAGATAGCGCGAAAGAAATATTTTCCTCTTATATTTCGTTAGTCGTAGCGCTTTATCGT